>NW_023591453.1:1184299-1233283 GCF_014843425.1 Jatropha curcas | reverse complement strand
AAAGAGGAGAGTACTTCGACTTAAGAAATATATAAATAAGTATCAAACCAAGTGATTTTAATTAGTGGGTTCGGGCACTAAACCTCGCCTACATCCCCCACCTTCTTCCAAGACTTCCATCCTTGGGAGAATTCCTCCCACTAATTGTTTTTTATCCTCCTTTTTTCACAGGGTAATAAAAGTAAGACAAAAAAACCTTATACAGTTACAATTGCAAAATAGGAAGTTCCAAACTTTCCTAGATCAAAACAAAAAAACATAACTCCAGCACCACCCCAGCCCCCCCCCACAAACCTTTGTCCCATTAGATTTTTTCCAAAAGTTTTATCTGACGTTAACAACTCATACCTTATTCTATTTTCTCTGGCAAAGAACAATAACTTCAATTCAGAAGATTAGAATATCATCTCGACGGACGAAGGTCGTTTGAGTAACTTATTTCACAATAGCTTTTTGCACCCCTATGTATTACAAAAAGTTT
The DNA here is from genome assembly GCF_014843425.1 of Jatropha curcas. Next base: position 1,232,802 of record NW_023591453.1, on the reverse strand, counting down.
TGTCAAAAGAAATCTGTCCCATACTAAAGGATTAGCAGAAATCAAATAGACAGAAAACAGAATGCAAATATAGCACAGAAAAACAGTTTTTCTAAAATTAGAAAATCTTTTTTTAGAAATCAGAATTGTTTTTCAAAGAAGTTGTTATAAAATTTATTTTACCTCTTTTAAAGAATAAACGTAAAAGTATTTAAAGATGAAAAGAAATAAGAAAGGGTACAATAGAAGTTAAGTTTTGAAGAAGATTAAAGACTATGAATACTAATCGTAATACATCTTAAAACAAAAACTCTTTTATCATACCACGTTTTTAAGACAAAATGCCCATTTTAATAAAAGAGGGATGAGAAATCCCGTATTTAGACAAGTAAAAATCCCTTTTTACAAATCAGAAATATTAATCTTTCATTTTTAGAAGATACGGAAAGTTCTTTCTTACCAAATCTTTTGTAGATCAATATTCTCTTTCTCTTTATTAGCAAAAGCTTGAATAAAGAAATTTAAACTTTCCTCTTAAAAAATAATAGATTTTCGAAAATAAAATAGAAATCTTTTTTGCCAATATTAGCAAAAACGTATTTTGAGATTACCGATGAATATATATTCAATAATTAGTGTAAGCACCAGATTAAAACTAAAGTTTTGGATTTCCTTCCCTTTAAAAATAATTGTATTCGAAACATAGAAGAGAATAAAAAAAATTCACATTTTGATTTGTTTCTTATTACCAAAATACGTTTTGAGACCAAAGTCTTTCATAATTTAGATAGCTGGCACACTAAATTCATCGAATACTTTTTATGAAGACGATCAATTTTTCGAAAAATTAAATAACACACTACAAGCTTTTCTTAAGCTATTTATTTTACAGCTAAAATGATGAGCAAAGATATTCTTCTTCATTTTTAGGTAAGAATAATCAAGGCGAAAAAGGCTTTTGATTTTTAAAGCAGTTATTAAAATTCGAAAAAATCCTTTAATGATAAAGCACTACAAAGAAAAAACCGCCATTTTCATTGCGACCCACCAACACCAAAGAGATCAAATCGGTTTACGCAAAATGGCAAAATCGGTCTGCTATTATATCATGACATTTTGCGACAAGATTTTGCGGACCGACAAACATCGGTCGCAAAAATCACTGGTTAGCAAATGTTAATTGCGACCGAATGGAAGAAAAATCGGTCGCAAATTAAGAGACTGTAAGTCCGGTCGCAAAATTGAAAAAGCGGTGCAAATTTTTGGTCGATGGTTTTAATTGGAAATTCAGTCGCATACTTTTGGTCGGCAGAATATCGGTCGCAATTTTTTAAAATCGGTCCGCAAATTATAAATTCCAAAAAAAATTATTTTTTTTTTGGTATCAAATCGGTCGCAATCGGTCGAAAAATGAAAAAGGGAATAAAAAATTAAATATTATTTTGAAACAAAATTTTTCTACACCTGTGAAAGTTTGACATAAATGCATATATACACACACGCAATTCAAGAACAGTTAAAAAAATGTAATTTTTATTGTTCTGAACTAAATTAAAAAATGAAAATAACAAATGAAAAATAAAGGTCGGAAATCAAATCTATATATGCTGCTGCTCAATCTGCAGGATCCGATGTCGGACCGCCGGGAAAGGAGTAGCGCTACTGGGATGTGATGTAGGCGCCAAGGAGGGGTGAAGCAAGGTATCGCCTGCAGCATCGGGAATTCAGGAGCCGATAGTGGCTGCTGCTGAGACGTTCGAAACAGTCGGTCTGTAGGGCAGGCGCAAGGATCAGATGGAAGAAGTACTCAGCAGGTCCTTCACCGGACAGCCGCAGCAACATGTGCGCTCTATAAGCTCTGCAATCTGTCTCTGCTGATAAGCAAGCTGTAGCCCGTATATATCAATCGATCATAGTGCGAGCGCAGTGTGCTCCGGCTGCGGTGGCTGCGGCTGGCTGTAGTAATTGCTGTGAGGCTGCTGAGCCAGTGTATAAACTGTGATGCCTGAGACTCGATGCCGGTATACCTTTCCTCTTCTTCTCGCCCCCTACATGCTCGAGATAAAGCGCTACCTCTCGTCAATTCTTGACTCAGCTTTCTGGATTCATCCGTCTGAGAAGTTAACAATTACGCTCCGAGCTGTAGTATAGTTCTCTGAAAATAAAAAATTAATTAATCAATGCAATTGCAAGCTTTTTATATTTGACTTTGTTACATCTTCGGATGATTAGAGGGTAAATGTAAATATTATTCATTGTTACTTACATTGACTGCTCAGCGCACGGTCTGTCGTACAAAGGGTAATTAACGATCGTGGTCCTTCGTTGTGTTTAGTGTTATGTAATAACAGCCATCCATCGGTGTGGGCTTCACGACTGCTAATTCTTTAGCCTGTATATAATTTTTTATTCATGATATATTAATATAATATAAATGTCTTTCATTATTAAAACAATTCAGTTTTTTTGGGGGGGGGGGGGGGTATTGTAAATGGAACTAGGTCACTTACTAATAATCGGCTGTCTCTATAGCAAGATATAGATTCCGCTCTGTGTGTCGCGAAGAGTCCTGCTCGCATCATCGCCAGTCTTCACTGCGCCTGTTTTGTGCATAATATCCTCCCGCTTTTCTTGAATGCAGGATCCTCCCAGCTTTTGCCATGCTCTCCCATACTCCTGAGACACGCACTGTTGCTTCTTACCGCTTTTTCTCATCTATACGTGAAGTCAGCGTATTCGATGGGCGCATATTTCTCCCCAGGCTACTTTCAACATAAGCTTGTAATGGCCTCGTCCATAATGAAATGTTCTGCAAACAAAATGAATATTAGCGTTTTAAAACACTAAGGATTTATGCTGAATTGTTAAACAATTTGAATTGATGATGTAACTAAACCAAAGAGTAACTGGAACTCCTCCCAATAAAAGTCTCTCGCCTCTGTGGTACGGCATCCCATGTGTATTCCTTGCTTTATGCAGCTGTAGGCTTGAATTATCTTCAATTTTTGCCCTCGCTGCTCGAGAAGATGGATATATGCTGAAAAAAAAAAAACAGAAGTGAAATATAATTACAGCACGAAAGCATCACAGAGATAACAAGTTACAAAATATAATTACAAAATATGCCTACAGAAAATCTGAATAAGTATTATGTCCCGCTACCAAAACTGAGGGTGATACGTGGATCTGATGAAGCTGCAAAATAAATGACAAATGTTTATACATTTCTGATATTAATATAATAATTAAAATCGAACGTTATGAACATTTATGATTACTGCACAGTTGGGTGACTGTGCAGCTGCTGGGTCGTAATGGTCAGAAACGGGGGTAGGAAGAGGAAGGAGCAGCAAGAGGAAGGAGAGAAGGCTGTGATGGCGGGCAGTACTGGACGCTGAGGCAGAGGATGAAGCCCCAGAGCGTACCTGAAGAAGGAATGTGATGGCGGCAGTACCGGTCGCTGAGCAGATGACGGAAAGCCCCAGCGTACCTGACGAAAGGCGAGGGATGACCTAAACTCGTCCACGGGCACTGCGTCCCAGGTACACGCTCCACCGAACCACTGCCAAGACGCGTTAGAATCAAACGCTGCTGGCCTCTAGCCATTGTACTGGCAGATATCAGACCTGATAATGAATTTTTATAACAATTATATGAATTGTAGAACAAATGTTTGGTAATACGAGTAAACAAAGTGGAATACCATTGAAATTCTTCATTAATTAATATTAATTGCATTATACATTTTATCAATTTCTAACAGTAAAATTGCTCTAGAGTTTAAGTGTCTTCAATATCTCATTGCTTCCTCCTCCTCTTCATCAGCTTCCTCTTCTTCATATTCGTCTTCTGGGTACCCCATGATGATTTGATCTTCTTTCCTCTTCATTTTCATCCTGATGCTCCTCATTTCAACTAGAGATCGGCTTTATCATCCTAACCTATCTGTTAATCTTCACAACTTGCATCGGTTTGCGTTTCACCCTAACTTCTTGAAATGCCCTCCGATACTACTGGCGAGTGAAAGAAGACTGTTTCGTTTCAAGTGTGCATGAACAACTGATCTAGCCTTGATTTTACACACTGCATCAACATCGCATCTTATCTCGTTTTACGATGGATATGGGGGACATAGTCACTTGTGCAGCTTGCATTGCAAAACAAAAACGGGTTCATACTTTGTATATCTTCTTCTTTGATTATATCAACCAGATTATATCTTAGGATGACTATCGTGCAATGTTTTGGCGTAGGATCAAACCATTCACTTTGAATAAGATTGTGCATTCAATTGGTAGGCTGGATATTCTAACTCAAAACCTCAACCAATTTCCCATAAAAAATCCGTTTGACACGTACTGTAAGTTTATCCCTTTATGACACAACCGCTGTTCATCTGTCCTTTCTGGCTTCTCCCATAACCCTCAGGGTGAAACTTGTAACCGTTTACAAGTAGCCAGAGTAGGCATTAGCAACCGGTAATGGCCCCTTGCCAGATCCATAATAAATCTGTTACGGAATATCGCTCCCCGAGCTTCGAAGCCTATGGAAATAGTAATGCATGAGTCAAATTAAATAATAAATGTACATTCCGTGTTGTGTACATTGAAGTAACTTACATAATAATTTGGAACTTAGCATTCCTGCAAATTCCGTGTCCAGCTTTGCATCAACTTCAAGTATAGTCAAAATTGAGATTTTGAAAGCCGCAAGAAGCTTGATAATATTCCCTATTGTATGAACGAACGTGGTAGGGGAGTCCGTAAGAGGGCTTAGGTGATTGTAATCAGGGTCATATTTAGCATAAGTATAACTTTAACAACGGCCAACATCAAGTCTAGAATGTTTACATTATTTATACTTTACTCGCTACATTATCGGTGTGATCTGCCTTCGGAATTCAATAAAAATATAGGTTTGAGCCGCTTGTATTCTCTGCATACAGTCAATCGTCTTTTTTTTTTTATTTACCAATCGTACGCCAGGGTAGGTGAAAAATTTTAGATTTCCCTTCAACTCAGATTTGAACGCGATTTCTCCTCCGTCAACGTTACGTGGCAATCTCTCCGATGCTTGGTGAAACATGTTTTTGGTCAAAAGTAGTGCGAAACTAATGTGGAAGCTTCTTTCAACCAAATATGCATTGGCAAGAATGGATTCCCTCGACCTTTTGCCTTATTGCGCACATTCTTTTTAATTTTCTGCAGGTGTCTGTTGATTGTACAATGCCAATATGTAAGTATAGGCGAGTTCAAAGTAATGTATGTAATCATTAGAATGAGAATGTTAAGTGAATCACCTCTCAAATGGATACATCCATCGATTCTTGTCCCGGTCCCTGCTAAACGACATTCATAGGGCAAATGAACGGCAGAATGTTCCATAGAATCAAAGAAGCCGGGTGGAAAAATTCGCTCACAACTTCGCACTCACAATTGGGCATTTCTATTCTCGCGCTAATTGGTCCATATCATGCTTCGGATAACAGTCATCGTCAATTCCTTGAAAAACAGACTCAATTCTGTCATTGGGCTTCCCAAATTTTTCCTGGTAAATAATTCCCTCGGAATGCCACAGGAATCATCTTTGGCATGAAAACATGGCAGTCATGCTTTTCATGCCAAAAATCTGTATCTTCCTCATGTCACACAATCTACCCATATTTGAACAGTAGCCATCTGGAAAACCTTAATTGATCGTAACCATTTCGCTACAATCATTTGCCTTTGGGGTTTATCTAACAATAACATGCTTCGGAAAACCTTACCAGTGAAGACAAGTTTGCTCGAGTTCTGGTCCGACGACAAATTTCCTTCATGTCCCGCTCTTGCTTTGGCATTATCATTGGTTTTCCTTCACCAATGTTCAATGACAGTGTTGAAGAGATTTTCAAACACATTTTTTTCTATGTGCAAATGACATCAAAGGTTTATGACGTAAGAAGTGAACTCCAGTATGGCAATCCCAGAAGATGCTTCGCTTTTTCCCACCCGCTATTTCAATTATTTTAATTTACTCATCTGCACCCCAACTCAGTAACTTTCTAAGCCCCAAATCTTCAATTTCTTGTAATATTTCTGCTCCAGACTTCACAAGGTGGAGGGGTGTTTCAACAATAGTCGTGTTCTTTCTAAAGCATTGTCGATTTCTCCTCTAAAGAGGGTGAGATTCTGGTAAGAATTTGCCGATGACATCCAAACGCAACATTGTTTATCTCTCCATCTCTTTAGTGTAAATGCATTAGTGTTTTCCATGCAAATGAGGACAAGGCCAATTTGCCAGCGGTACTCCACCCAGATAACATTCCAAATGCTTGGAAAATCACTGATGGTCCATAAGCATAAGCAGCTCGCATTATGAACGTTCTGATTGGTCGAAATAATCGAATGTTTGAACCCCATATTCCCTCCCATAAATAATTAAGATTCGGCCATCAAAGGCTGAGAAACACATCAAATTTTTATGTTTTGGATTAGTAGGTGCAGAACAATAACACACAAAAACATATATTCATCTTTCATACACATTGTCGGTTGGTAGATTATATGGTGTGGTGAATGAATAGGCCCATGACTGGAATATTGGTTGTCGCTGATTGGCCAAAACGGCTGAAACCCATCAGTACAAAGCCCCAATCTCAACGTTTCCTTATTTCAGCAGCAAACAGAGGATGAATGTTATCAACAATGTTTTCCAACGTTTTCAGAGTCTGACTCGGATGAGTTCTTATACCATCCTCATATTCAATGCAAGCATGCTGTCATGTTGTTCAGCTGTCGCCTTTGATGCATATAACCCTTTGAGGCGAGGAACAAAGGAGGGAAATAATACATTCTTTCTTGAAAGCCTTCTCCTTTGGTACTCTACCCAGTCCCTTGACCCGGGCCGTTGATATCTTGGAAGAATTACAAACCACTTGCATTCTCTGAATTCCGAGTCCAACACCCCAGAATATGCATAGCAATTATTACGTTGCAGCAATCAATCTTTTCTACGGTAGTCCCCAATCCCACGACTATTTTTTGGTCTGATAAAAATTAATCCAACCATTGAAATGGCCTTCAGGCAACATTCTTTTTGGCTCTGAACAAAATCATCGTAACCCTTTCTGAAAAATGGTGCTCTGCTTTCATGTTGTTAGTAATCGTGGCAACAATCAGACGAACCCTGAATGACTTCTTGCATCCCAGGCCACAGTTCATTTAGCTTGCACTTAGGCATGTCAAACCAATTGTTGTGCTGCTTTAACATTTGGCGATTCTCCATATTATCCCAATCAAATGTACTCTACTCGCATCGATTACCATAATTCATTGCAATTGATTACCATAACAGAATTGATAAGGCTGAACTTCTAAACTTCCGAATGGAGTTGGCCTGAACCACTGGCAACTCGAGCTTCACCATGATGTATCCATTCGTAATAATTTTTCCAGAACCCATTTTTGCCCAAAATGAAGTTTCAATCGCTATCGATGTCTTAAGACAGGCTCGATTTTCGACAACTTCCCTTTGTGATTACAAAAATGGGACCCAACGCTCCAACCTTATTCCATCCCCATTACACACACTGCGCGCATTCCACACTGCAACTCGCTCTCACGCCTCTCTGCAAGGAAACTCTTGTCTTAAATATCCATTGGACCTCGAGCCTCCAGTAGCATCAATCTCGATTATTTTGCATTTTTGTTACCTAATTAACAATGTGTTTATCAGGGGTAAATTATATGTTAATTGCATAGTCTGATCTAGCTAAAACATGCACTATATAGTTAATGTTCAAGTTTACACTTATAATAAACGTAAAAGGGTTTTTTTTAATTTTTTTTTCTTTTTTTAAATAAAAAAATAAAGGGGGGGGAACTATAGATTAAATGTTAAAATAACTCAAGTTTCATTTAAAATTCAATACAAAGGTTATATATAATATATGTATTATATATACAAGCCCAATAAAATAGGCCCAAATGGTCCCCTCAATAATATTTTGGCAATAAAAAGATAAAATTATGTACAACTTTTGAAGTAAAGATATTCACGCCCCATTGGTTGTGGTTAAAATCCCTTTAAGCTTTCTATTTCTTTTGTTGGGGATAGTAATGGTGAAAATAAAAAAGAAAGCATAAAAGGAAGAAGGAACCTCATTCCTTCAATAATTTTTGTAAATGTCAAAAGATTCTTTGTAAAAGTTTAAGTGGCAGACAGAGTACTGTTCAAGCTACAGGAAGAGTCGACCACTATGCTCTACAGTAAAGGCCAAGTTACTATTTCTACAGTAAAGGCCAAATACTATTTGCACAGTAAAGGTCAAGACATACTGGCAGACAACCCACTGTTCATCCACAGTAAAAGTCAAGATTCGGTGGCAGACAGGTCACTGTTCGTCCACAGTAAAAGGTGAATAGTAAAGATTCATTATGAAAATGTCATTTTTTAAATAGAAAACAATTGAAAAACATATTTTTTTTGTTATAAAGGAAAAATTTAGAAAACAACTTAAAACTGTTTTCCAAATTTTAGTTAAATTTTAAAAAACTGAAAAATTATTTTCTAGTTTTCCAAATAAAAAATTGACTGATTTGATCACAAAACTCTGTTTTTTCAGTTTTTTTGAAAAATTGTTCTAGAAAATTACTCCATTTTCTACAGCTGAACACACCCATAATTTTTCAAAAATTATAAGGAAAATGGTTTTCCTGTAATAAGGTAAATTTTTTACGTCATTCATGGAGGAAAAAGTTTCTCTGTTCTTAAACTTATTAGATACAAGCTCTTCTACTTCTTACATGCAAATTCATGGTTATAAAAATATATACATGCTGGGGATCCCAGGTCAAGGTTGCAGGAACCCTAAACCCTTTAAAATTGTTCTTGCGTAAAATTGTATGTTGTATAAGTATGCTCTGTGGTTGCACTTAAGTGTGATCTTCCACATCAGAAAATTGTAAATTTGTATGTTGATCTAAAGTAAAATTCATTATTGTGATAAATATAAAATTAAATCATTTCATCATAGCATTTACTTCATTAAAAATTATTCCTTTTACAAGATTCAAATCTGTTAATCGGTCCTATAAGCTTTTGTTGGTATCAGAGCCAGAACATTTAACACTGATAGTACATCTATTATGATAGAGGAAGCCGACTGAAATTTCACAGAATTTCATTCCATGATTTTGATCAGTAACCTTAATTGTGCATTTGCCTTTTGTTGGTATCAGAGCCAATCCCTTTTATATTACTAAGCAACTATAAAATAAAAGATTCATTTGGAAGTATCATAGATAGTTTTGGGTATGCCTACTGAACCCGTTTGATAGCCGTGTGTTGAAAGGCTGAGTGAGGGTATAACCAGGCAGTGGCCACAACTTGTTGATATTCTAAAATAGATCCTTTATTATGTAGATCTGCTAGTAGTATTAAATCGGATGATTCTGAATCTTCAGAAATAAAAAAAGGGTCATAAATAGAAATGAATTAATTTTACAAGATTTTAGTAAAGCTATTGATGAATAAAGATGATTTCTACAGTAATTGTTCCTGATAAAAATGGTTTTAAGATCAGTTAAAGAACAATTCTATAAAAATTCTAAGTTTTATTATGAAATAGAAACTAGAATACCTCGAACATTAAATATACTTAGTAAAGAAGAAATTGAAAACGAATTACTTGAAGAAGTATCTAAAATAAACAACTTAATTAAAATGAAGAAGATTCTAAAAACTTATACTTTTGAAGAATTAAAATCTGAATATTTAGACTATGACTATAAACTAAATAGGCAAAATGAAATAAAATTCTTTGATTGGTATAACTTAATTAAAGAAAATCAATCTGATAAAAGTGTAAATCCAGTAACATGTCTAGCATCACAATTGATTTGTAAAAATGATCACACACAAACATCTACATCTCCTAAAAAACATAAGGAAAAATCAATTAAAAAATCGTATAAAGATTTAAATTGTTATATTTGTGGAAAACACGGTCATACAGCTAAAGTTTGTAAATGCACTAAAAAATCGAAGAAAATTTCGTATAACAAATCAAAAATCATAACTTGTTATCATTGTGGTAAAATCGGACACACAACTAAATTTTGTAAACTTTTACTCAAACAAAATAAATTAAGTACTACAGATTTAATAAAAGAAGAACCAATAATAAATGAAAAACACATTGTAAATGAAAGTGTAAAAGGTAAAGAAAAAATTCAATCTCATGTTTTTAAACCATATCACATTTCACAGTCTCATAAACAAGAATTTGTCCACATATTAAAAGATCAATTTAAGCAAACTTGAAGTGCATTCAGCAACTACTCAACCAGTAGCTCTTGACACACCTCAAGCATCACGAAATATAAATAATTTAGAAGAAACTTCTAATTCTATAATAATTTAGAAGAAACTTTCTAATTCTGAACTTAGTGAAAGAATCAGAAGATGTAAACAATTTGAAAATTAAATCCTAAATCATCATAGGGAAATAGTTATATATAGAGCTCTCAGATTTAGGTATAATTGATAACCTAATTACCATAAAATCATTTAAATATAATGCTTCAACTATTTATGAATGGAAATAGATGGTTTAAGTGAATATACACATATTAAGTATTTTGCAACAAATGACAATGGCTGCAAATGCTTATAAACTCAGTCAATTATATCTGATAAACTAAGCAGAAATCTTAAATTGCTTGGCTTTACGGCCAACTTAAAGATGGTGGGATTAAATCATCTCACCTGAAAAACAACATGAAGACATTCTAAATTCAAATTAAAATTGATGAAGATGAGCAACCTATATATGATGAAATGGTGATGTACATACAAGACTGCCAGTGTCCATTTTTTCATTACATTTTATAGGAGACCCATCACACTTAAAAGATAAAAATGCAGAATTATTAAGTAATCTAAAATGTAAAAAATTAAGTGATTTTCAATATTATAAAACTACTTTTCTCACCAGATTAATGTTAAGAGAAGATTCCAACCAAGCCTTTTGGAAAGAAAAATTCTTAGTAGGATTACCTTTTTTCTTAGGAGAAAAGGTTAGAAATTATATAAAACAACAATTTGGTAACCCAATACCTTATAATAAATTGACATACGGACAATTGATTAGTATAATTCAAAAAGAAGGATTACAAATTTGTCAAGACTTAAAACTTCAAAGAACTTTAAAATACGAGTTACATAAAACTAAACAAGAATTATTAGGATCTTATTGGCTAACAATTTGATTATGACATAACATCTCTCGCAAGATGGTGATGGTGCAGCTGTTCTAGAACTCATAAACCTAAATAAACATATAAACGACATGAAATAAAGATAATATTAATCAAAAGACAAACTTGATTCTATAAAAGAAAATATCAATAAAACTTCTTATAACGATTTGACATGTTATAACATGTGGTAAGAAGGGACATTACGTCTAAACTTTTGGTAAATTCAATCAAAAATTAAATGCATTAGTTGAGGGTTCCTGCAACCTTAGCCTGGGATCCCCAGAACTAAGTCAGATTGTGGAGGGAGAAGAGAAGAAAGCCTTTAACAGGGCTTTAGTAGTAACGGACTTTTCATCAAAGTCCTTTTCATAGGGTAAATCTACTATGTGTTGTTTACGATTCCAAAATGCATGTGGGTGATCTGCACATAATCTATATTAGTCCTTGGTCTTTAGATTTTATTAGAGAGTTTACAATTTAACTGTTTTTGTAAACAGTATTGATATATAGGCTGGAAACCCAGAAGTGCGGGCTACTGGTCCAAAGGACTATTTAATTAGTCGTCTTTTTGGTATAACTCTTGGTATAACAACGCCACGTATCATACTTAAAATCATTTTCATAATTTAAATTCATATTTTTGACTTTACTATATCTCTATCTATAACTACTTTCCTATATTTTGCTCTGCCTATTTTAAATCTTCCTTGCAGCCTTACAAGGACAATGGAAAGAAAGAACGCTACTGGGAGAAAAAACACTCACCCATTCAAGCCTCTTTCCAGATTTGCAATTGGGTTATTTACTAAATATTATATTCTTCTCTAAGCGTATTAAACAATGGATTGATACTTATCCCTCATCCAACTTAAATTCTTCTAAAGATCACTATACCTGCAATCCACTACGTCATCCCTTCTTACAGCGAACCAGAAGATACGCAGGTATGAACTTCCTAAAACATATAAATGCGATCGTGTCCAGATTATGATACGGCTTACTCTGTCTCAAAACGGTAGAACAGTAGAGCTAATCAATTCCGTTAATGGCTGTGGATTTGCCAAAATGCCAATTCATTTAACTAAGTAAAATACTGTATGAACTTCTCACCATTTGTATCCTTATGGTTAAAAGGATGAATCCACCAGTAATCTTCCTTGGCAGCTTGCTAAGCGTATTTCACCATCCTCGAAGAAATAGGGCTGGCATATCCTTTTTCGCCCTGGGTATATTATAGGTATACATTAGTCAATGCCCAAATAAAATAGGCCGCAAAATGTCTCAATAATATTTGGCATAAAAAGATAAATTATTTATCCATCATCACCTTCACAATGGTGACTAGTGCAACTCTCATGATGATTTCCTTATTAACAAAAGAAGAATGAAAGAAACCGAAACAGTGAAAATAAAAAGAAAAAGAAAGAAGGACATACATTTCGTCCTCACAATTCTTCTTGTAAAAGGCAGAAGGAACTTATTCCTTAAAAATTGTAAAAAGTTTTACAGTGGCAGAGAGTACTGTTCAAACTAACAGGAGGTCGACACTATGCTCCTACAGTAAGGCCAAGCTACTATTTTCTACAGTAAGAAGCCAAGTACTAATTTGCCACAGTAAAAAGTCAAGATTTCGTGGAACAGACCAACCCACTGTTTCATCCACAGTAAAAAGCGTGATAGTAAGAATTCGGTAGCCAGACAGGTCATGTTCATCCAACAGTTAAAGGTGAATGTAAAGATTCGGTGGCAGACAGGTCACTGTTCATCAACAGTAAAAAGCAAATAGTATAGATCTCTTCAATTTTCTATATAATGGGAGCCTATCCCCTGTGAAGGCATAGTTTGTTTAATGGACTTATCAACCTAAAACATAAAACACTCTCTCCTTTCCTTTCAACGTTCTTTGTACAAGGACTCAGGTTAGAGCTTTCAAGTAAGTAACCTAGTTTAAATTTAGATTTGTAAATTATGACTTTATAATTTGTATTTTATAATTTTGTCAATTAAATAAGTTTTAAATAAAGTTTTATATTTTATTTATAAATTGATACTTATTAAATGCCACTGTTGAAGGATCCTTCTCTTGCTCCCTCCACATTCTGACTTAATTCTGGGGAATCCAAGGTTAAGGTTGCAGACCCTAAACCATATAAATTGTTCTTGCGTAAAACTTGTATGTTTGTAATAAGTAATGGCTCTGTGGTTGCACTTAGTGTGATTCTTCCACATCAAGAAAATTGTAAATTGTATTTTGATTTAAACAGTAACTGTTTGTTTTATACTAAAAACGATAAAAGCAGTAACTATTTCTTAAGTTTATTTGAACAGTAACTTGTTTTATAAATTTATTTTTTTTAATAATATTAATCTTGTAATACATGTTTCGATCTTTAAAATAGGAATATTAAATCATTTCATCATAGCATTTACTTCCACTTAAAATCTATTTCCTTTTTACAAGATTCAGATCTGTTTTAAAATACTGTAATGGTTTTCAACCCATTTGCATCCTTATGGTTAAAGGATGATCCACCAGTATCATTCCTTGGCCCATTGTAAAGGTCATTATAAAACCCATCCTCGAAGAATAGGTATGTCAAGTTTAATGAAATTACACCCATCCCGTTGTAAGTCCCTTTTTGAGTTGATTGTTGGGCAGTGAAGGGTATAACCAGGCGATGATCCCTAAATTGTTGGTATCAGAGCCAAAGGATTTAGTATATTATACACTGATAGTAAATCTATTATGATAGAGGAAGCCGACTGAAATACCGTGGAAAGGTTTGGGTATGCCTACTGAACCCGTTGTAAGTCCCGTTTTCAAATAAATTTATAACAGTACTGTTCAAATTAAACTTAAGAAATAGTTAACTGTTTATTGTTTTTAAATATGAAACAAAACAGTTACTGTTTAAATCAAAATCATAAAACAAACATTTATATAAGCAATATTTCTGATGTGGAGATCATCATTCGAAAGTGCAACCACAGAGCATACATTTTTTTTCAAAAGTTTATTTACGCAAATTAACTCAACCAATTTTAATCATGATTTTTAATTAAGGGTTGAGGGTTCCTGCATCTTATCGCCTGGGAATCCCAGAAACTAAGCTCAGAGTGTGGAGGGAGAAGAGAATGAAGCCTTTAACAGGGCTTTAAGGAAGTAGCAAATTTATACTTTTTTTTTTTGAAAATAATAAAACTTTATTTAATTACAAAAATTAAATTTTGATTTACAAAATTGAAAGACATCATACAAAAATTTAGAAAGATTAGACTTACAAAGTTTAAAGAATCTCTAAACTAACCTTGAATCCTTACAGTGGACGTTGGAAAGAGAGGAGAGGGGTTTACTAACTAAGCTTTTGGGCTTAGGATTGCCTATAATTGGACAATATAAATACAAGGACCGTTTAATTAATTACTCAGACTCAGATATTAAGTTGATTTTAATATTTATAAATTAATAAACATATCATACATATGATTATAAATCCTATTGATAATAGTATATTATTTGACATATATATTAATGATATCTTGATTAATATGTATATTGATAATGATCGCTGAATGAGAATAAATGAATATAAAAGATGATGATCAGTTTTAAACAATAATGAATTTTACTTCAGAATCAACATACAAATTTACAATTTTCTGATGTGGTTTGGCCTTTACTGTAGAAATAGTAACTTGGCCTTTACTGTAGAGCATAGTGGTCGACTCTTCCTGTAGCTTGAACAGTACTCTGTCTGCCACTTAAACTTTTACAAAGAATCTTCACATTTCTTTTCTTTGATTTATCTTTTATCTTTTGACTTTAATAATGGAATATCATCATGAATTGCACTATCGCCATGTGAAGGTGAAGGTGATTATGATAATATAATTTTATCTTTTTCTTTCTGCCAAATATTATTGAGACCATTTGGGCCTATTATATGGGCTTGCTTGCTAATATAGGCTTGCTTGCTAATATACCCATGCTAATATACCCATAATATACCCAGGGCGAAAAGAAGCCCAGCTGGATTGTTCGAGTATGGGTTTTAAAATAGTGATATTAAACAATTTAATCAAACAACGTCTTTACATATAGCCTGAGTAAACAATTAAATAATCAATATATTGGATTTCATGTAGCTCCGTGCATAAGACACGTCCAGACTTCAAATCTACACAGGCTAAATAATTAAATTCGGCCCACTTGAATTTTCAGCTTTCATGGAGACACAGCCATAGCGTCTGACACAGTCAGGCCATGTATTTTACTGACTTGGCTATGTTGAGCTTTTATCTCCATTTTTCAGCTCCAACCTTTGATGCAAATTTTGGCTATTTTCCCGCTAAAAATCCTTCAAATCAAGCTTCTCAAGAATCAAGGAAACTTAATTAAAAACATAAACAAATCTAAGCAAAAACTAATTAATTCTCCCAGTAGCGTTCTTTCTTTCCATTGTCCTTGTAAGGCTGCAAGGAAGATTTAAAATAGGCAGAGCAAAATATAGGAAAGTAGTTATAGATAGAGATATAGTAAAGTCAAAAATATGAATTTAAATTATGAAAATGATTTTAAGTATGATACGTGGCGTTGTTATACCAAGAAAACGACTAATTAAATAGTCCTTTGGACCAGTAGCCCGCACTTCTGGGTTTCCAGCCTATATATATCAATACTGTTTTCAAAAACAGTTACTGTTTAGATCGTACTTTAAAAATAAGTACTGTTTATCAAACAAGTATATACTATGGAATTTTACTAGAAATACAACAATTTGGCTAATTGGCTTGCTCATTATGAAGTGAATTTGACTACTGGCTTGCATGTTTTTGAACAGCCTCCTTTAAGTCTTCTTAATTTACTGTTTCATGACATTTGTGTGACATCTTATCCTAGGAACATTGTAATGTGATTTTATTCAAAACTTCTTTTTCCAAATTTAATGCATTTAATTTTTGATTGAATTTACAAAAGTTAGACGTATGTCCCTTCTTACCACATGTATAACAGTCAATCGTTATAAGAAGTTTTTATGGATATTTTCTTTTTATTAGAATCAAATTGTCATTTTGATAAGGATTTATCTTTAGTAATGTCGTTTAGAATTTTTATTTAGGTTTATTTACACCATATTCGGTAAAAGAAGATTGCATTAAATTCAAGGTAAAAGGAAATAGAGCTAGGTTAGAATTTACTGAAAAACCTAAGAGAAAATAATATTTTGATTACAATATATAATATCAATTTAAATATTTTTGAAATATTAATTGATTTAATAAATTTTGTATATGTCAGTTGTTAATGGTTTGACATGTTATTGTTTAAAGATAAACATTATTAAACATAATGTTGCTGTTTAATAAAATTCCTAACTGTAAGTATTGGTTACTATCACCCAATAAAGTATTGATTGTTTACTATATTAATGAAGCTTTTAGCTTTGCCCACTGAGCCGATTCCATATAAGTCGTTTTATAATTTTGAAAATCACCTAAGTTTTTACATTTTAAATTACTAAGTAATTCTGCATTTTTATCTTTTAAGTGTGATAGATCTCCTATAAAATGAAGTGAAATAGTGAGAATTAAGGTTGCAACAGCATCCTGAATAGGTTCACCATGTTCATCATAAATAGGTTCATCTTCCTCATTTACTTGAATTGAATTTAAAATGTCTAACTGGTCTTTTTCAGTGAGATGATAATCCCACCATCCTTTAAGTTGGCCGGTAAATCTAGCAATTAAGATTTCTGCTATAGCCTTATCAGAAATGATTGATATAATTGACTGAGTTTTATAAGCATTTGCCAGCCATTGTTAATTCTGTTGCAAAAGCTTAATATATTATATTCATTAAACCAATCTATGTTCCATTCAAGATTGGTTGAAGCATTATATTAAATTGACTGATAAGTGTTCGGTTTTTAATTATACCTAAATCAGGTGCCTCATTTATATTTCCCATGAGATTTAAGTTGGATTTATGTCAAATTGTTTTACAAATTGTTTTATATCTTCTGAGTTTTCGTCTTGTGATCCAGACTCAAAATCAGAATGTTCTTCTATAATGTTTATAGTTGGAGAAGCCTGAGGGGTGTCAGGAGCTACTAGTTGGGTAGTTGTTGAATGTATGTCAAGCTTATTTAATTGATGTTTTAATTGGTTTACAAATTCAAATTTACTAGACTGAGAAAGTTGATGACTTTTTATTGTTTCTTTACCTTTAACACTTTTATTTACAATTGGTTTTTCATTAATTAAATCTGTAGTACTTAATTTATTTTGTTTAATTAAAATTTTACAAAATTTAATTTAGTTGTGTGTCCGATTTTACCACAATGATAACAAGTTATGATTTTTGATTTGTTATACGAAATTTTCTTCGATTTTTTAGTGCATTTACAAACTTTAGCTGTATGACCGTGTTTTCCACAAATATAACAATTTAAATCTTTATACGATTTTTTAATTGATTTTTCCTTATGTTTTTTAGGAGATGTAGATGTTTGTGTGTGATCATTTTTACAAATCAATTGTGATGCTAGACATGTTACTGGATTTACACTTTTATCAGATTGATTTTCTTTAATTAAGTTATACCAATCAAAGAATTTTATTTCATTTTGCCTATTTAGTTTATAGTCTAAATATTCAGATTTTAACTTCAAAAGTATGAGTTTTTAGAATCTGCTTCATTTTAATTAAGTTTTTTATTTTAGATACTTCATTTAATAAATCTTTTTCAATATCTTTTTTAGTTAAAATATTGAGGTTTTTAGCAACTGAAGAAACATTTACTGTAGAGATCTTAAAATCAATCTTAAAACCATTTTTATCAGGAACAATTACTGTAGAAATCATCTTTTCATCAATAGCTTTATAATCATCCTTAGAAATTAATTCATTTCTATTAATAATCCTTTTGAAACGAGGATAAATGAATAAAGAGATAAATGAAACAAGCCGACATATAAAGACAATTTACTATATATATATTTTAATAGTAAATTGTCTTTTGCCTCAATTCAAATTTTCCTATAGCCAGAATGCCAAGTATATGGCACATGGACATTTTCTATTAATTGTTAATTAAAAAAGTACCTCTCTCCTCCAACTCATTTTTATCTCTTCATCTGACCTGAAGTCGTTTATTTCCTTCCAACGACGCTAACTTCTCTCTGCCTTTGTTTCAATCGATTTTCGATGAAGAAAGAGATGGTGAAACCAACAACGATCTCATACCCTTCTCTCTCTCTCTCTCTCTCTCTCTCTCTCTCTCTCTCTCTCTCTCATAATTTTATCTTTTTATGCCAAATATTATTGAGACCATTTGGGCCTATTTTATTGGGCTTGACTAATATACCTATAATATACCCAGGGCGAAATGCCCTTATAATGAATTTTATAGAATGTAAAGTCCTATAGAGAATTGATCCATTCTCATTTTATAATTATGAGTTTTTTAACTTTCTTAAATACTAAAAATGACTATACTATCTCAGATTCAATATTATTTATAATCCATTATTATAAAGTGTTGAATCTGTAGCATATTGATTAATCTCTCAAATAGGAGGAGTCCAATCCTTCACTAGCTAGATCTCAACAGATCTAATAAAAATCTGAAATTTAAAATCTAGTCGTCTCTTACTACTGCAAGAAATACTAGTATTTTTAATCCTTCTCTGGTAAAGGTTTTATTCCCACTTGAATTTTAATCCTATATGAAATATATTTTATATTTTACTTTTATGATGCTTGCAAAGTTTTAGAAGGATAAAAGAGTTATTCTTTCAAAAGGTTTATAACTTTGAAAAATCTCCTTTTCTTCGGTTTTAATTACATAGTCAGTTTTAATAAAATTAAATTTTTATTTTATTTTATAAATTTGTTCTTTATTCAACTTTAGGGTATTTCCCATTCATCAATTGCTTACTAAAATTCTTGAATCTTGTAAAATTAATTCATTTCTATTTATTACCCTTTTAATTTCAGAAGAATCTGAGTCATCAGATTTAATACTACTTACTGATCTACACAATAAAGGATCCATTTTAATATATCAAAGAAGTTTTGACTATTCGGTTATACCCTTCCAGGTTATACCCTTTTGATGCCCCTCATGGGTCTTATACTACTTCTGGGTTCAGTAGGAATCGGGTTCAATGGACAATGCCAACACAAAATTGATATACTTCAAATGAAAGACTTTATTAATGTTAAACAATAAGTACTTTTCAATCGTTAGGCTCTGATCTTCCACATCAGAAATACTATGATTAATTGGATTTATATGAATACTTATATAATTCATTATAAGGCAATGAATTCAGCCTTTGGTACTAAATATAAATTACAACCTAAAATTGGTGAAACAAGATTTCTTCAAACAGATTTGACTAAAATTTCTTACACGTCTTTTTAAGTTTTATAACAAAACAACAAACAAGTCTTTATCCTATCTAGTCTTTATGTAACAAATCTTTACAAGTTCATAAAATATGAAGAAAAGAAAGGATTAATTGCTAGGATTTATTATAGGATACATACACAAATATTTAAATATTAAATTATAACTTATGAACTAAAATGCTATTGATTAATTGGATTTAAATGAGATACTTATTATAATTTTCATTAAATATAAAATCAACATTACAATTTAAACCATTTTTCTGATGTGGAAGATCAGACTTTAAGCTGCATCCACAGGAGCCATTTACTTATCAACAAAAACAAAATCAATTTACCAAATAATTTTTTGTGCAATCAACTCAACCAATTTTTAATTATTTATTTTTAATTGAGGTTTTAGGGTTCCTGCAAACCTTAACCTGGGATCCCCAGAATTCTGGGATCCCCAGAATTAAGTCAGAGTGTGGAGAGAGAATAGAAAGGTGCCGTAAACACGGGCTTACAATAGTAGCAGTTTAAGATAAAATATAAATTTTATTTACTTACAAAATATAAATACAAGATTTAAAACTTACAACAATTTTACTTTTAGACTTTCTCCAACTTGGACTCTTACAACTTGAACTAGGAGCACCGAAGGAGAGAGGGATTATAAGTAATAACTAAAAACTAAAACTTATGCCTTCACAAGGGGAGAGGCTCCCTTTATATAGAAAAAACAAAGAATCTTCTTTCCTGTATACTGTTTACTTTTTATTGTTGATGCACATTACTCTATCTGCCTCGGAATTTTACTGTAGAGAAATAGTGCTTGGTCGGCCATTGGAGTTTGCCTTTTACTGTAGAGACACGTGAAAGAATAAGGTTCCTTCTGCCTTTTAATCAGATTTCTTTTTATTTTTTCTTTTCTTTTTCCTTTAGCTTTGTCTTCCTTGACTTTATCTTTTTGCTTTTGACTTGCTTTGCTCTTTATTTTTATAATGGTTTCTTCATCACTATCACTATCTTCGCAAGAGGACGAAGAAGATGATAACGATGCCCATCGTTTTGGCTTGCTTTTACCACTGTGCTTGGATGAATTTTTACTGGATGATGCTTTATTCGGTTGATTGCTAGAGTGGTTTACTGGACTATCTGTACTGGTTGAAAGTTGTAGTGTTGAAAAGATTTACTGGAGGATGCCACTTTTGGCTTCTACTGGTGGATGGGTTTTATGGGACTGATTTGAACTGGTTGAGAGTTGTTCAGACATCTCTTGACAGATCACATCTATATTTTCTGCTGTTTTAGCCTGCAGCTAACCGAGCCTGACATTGGGCTTTTGGATACCAAACTGGTGGGTTATTCCTGAATAGCTAATGTATGGGCTGTTGATTCTGAAGTAAAATTCATTATTGTTTAAAACTGATCATCATCTTTTATATTCATTTATCCTCGTTTCAAAAGATTCAGATCTTGCAACGGTCCTAGTCGCTTTTGTTGGTATCAGAGCCTGTCATTCAAATACTATTACTGAACTATACATTGTGGTTTCCAATTGAGATATCAGATACAGTAACTGGCCTATTTTTGAACCCGTTTGTAAGTCCCGCTGGTTAAGGGCAGTGAAGGGTATAACCTGGCCGACCTCTTGAGATATCATAACATAGAACCTCTAATGTCTAGTATACCCAATAGTCTGCGAATGGATGAATCTACTGTTCATCCACAGTACTGTAATGGTTTTCTTAAAGCCCTGTTTAAGTCAGTGCGTATATTTTGATAAAAATTTATTTGATTTTGAAATTGAAGTTGAGGATGGTTATAATCATAATAATCCTTGGCAAATTATAAAAAATTATTATCCTGAGAATTGGATTTATGTAATCCTTTAAATTTTACTGGCTGTTACTAAAGAAGGTTACGGGCCAATCCTTAGGATGGATGACGGTTTTATATTTTATTAGAAGAAATGAAATTATTCCATTTTTATCCAAAGTATGTTTGATGTTTACTGAATCAGTATTCTAATTAATATTATTATTATAATAAGCCCTGAGGGTTTTTTTGATAGTCTGTAGGGCATAAAAAAACCATTTTCAGGGATAATAGTTTTTTATAATTTGCCCAAGGATTGGTATGATTATATCATCCTCAACTTCGATTTCAAAATCAAATAATTTTTTATCAAACCATTTATGTATTACTACCAGCTAGATTAATTGGATTTTTGGCAAAATCCCACGCTCATCAAACGGATTTGATACTTCTTACTGTCTACCGTTATGAGACAGAGTAAGGCCGTATCATGAGCGGATACGATCGCTTTAGATTTAAAAAGCATTACCTGGTCCTCTGTGGAAGAGGTGCCAACCCGCAGGGCTTTAATGACTTCGGGAATTGAGAAGTTCCTCAATCCATTTTTTATTTCTTTGGGGAGTGGTTTTAGTGTTTAAGGGTATTTAAAGGTCTTCAGAGTGCTCAGAAAGAGCTTTATTGGGGAGCCGGAATCTTGTTTAATTTCTTTCCCTTTATCCTTCTTTCTTCCCATGGTTCTGTAAGAATTCTCTAGTTAGAAAGTCTGGGAATCATTATTTATCATTGCCTTTAATATATCTATGTTCAAAATTCAAAAGAATACTTAAAGTGCTGCCATCTAGCAAAAATTTGTTTAGAGGCAACGGTTTTGGACATCTTTCTGCAGAACTCTTTTGCAGGATCTTTCAATCAATACGAAGTAAAAATTTTTGATTTAAAAGATCAGATTGAAATTTATTTATACAAAACAATTACTTAAAATCTTTTTTAATAGTAGAATAATTTAATTGATTGGATCCAATGACCTGAGTATATTGGATTATCCTTTCTTTACCATTCACTTTTTGTTTTTAAAATTGCCTCCCATAAACCTATATATTAGAAGCAATCTGTTTCAACCAATTTTAAAAGGCATTAGGATCAGGGAATATATAAGTAGGAATTTCTTTTACCAAGGTTTGATCTTTTTTAATTAATTGAGTCTCTGAGTTGTCAGGAACCAGGCTTTTTATACAAAGGTTATTATGTAATGGTTTTTATCATGCCAATTTAAATTTGGATAAAAATCAATCAATTACATAATTTAAACAACCAAGAAAACGTTGTAATTGGGGTTTATTAGTAATTTCATCAGGAAATTTTTCACCAAAAACAAGTGCTCGTTCTATAGGTTGAATCTTACCTTGTTCAATATAATGGCCTAAAAATCTAATTTTTGTTTTAAACAATTCCATTTTAGATTTACTGAGTGCTAAACCATTTTGTTGTATAACCATACAAAATGTTTTTAGGTGTTTAAAATGATGTTCAAGTGTTTGACTAAATATTAAGACATCATCAATATAGACTATACAGAATTGAGAGCAGGGATTAAAAATGTCATTCATAATTCTTTGGAATTCGGACGGAGCATTTTTTAATCCGAAAGGCATTACATTCCATTCATATTGACCAAATGGAACTGTGAATGCTGTTTTATATCTATCTTTAGGGTCAATTTGAATCTGCCAATAGCCAGATTTTTGAATCTGCCAATAACCAGATTTCATATCAAATTTACTAAAAATATTTGCATTGTATATTTTCTTTAATAGGTCTTTTTTTATTAGGAATTGGATATCTGATCCATTTTTACATGCTGATATTTAATGGGTTTTATTAATTTTATTACTTAGTCTTGGAACACCTCGATTCCAATTTCAGCATTTTTATTGACATTAAAAGCTGCACATGACCAAGGGACTTTCAGGATTTACAGATTAAATTTTTTATTTATTAAATCTGAAATTTCTATTACAATGCTCATTAGATTCAGGATTCATCTGAATTGGTCGAGCTTTTAGTTTTAATAGTTTTTTCAATCAAATTTTTTCATATGGTAAATCTACCATGTGTTGTTTACGATCCCAAAATGCCTGGATGCTCAGCAACATAGTTCTTTTTCCATTATGTTTGGAGATTTTGAATTTTATGTTTAACAAGATCTCTGGCCTAAATTGAGTTTGAATTCTATTTAACTGGATATGTGTTTATTTAAATCTTTTATATTTCTTCTTTTGATTTTAATTAAAGACATTGATTCTATATTTTAACTGAATGAGCTTTACAAATTTAATTGTTTTGTTTTAGGTTTTTTCTGTATTCGTATCTAGCTCTCTATTTACTTATTTTGAATTAATACATCTCTTTTTACTGAGTATGGTGTTTATTAGGTTTATAAAAGGAGCCCTAAATGACTCATATAATTTATTTGAGGAGATAGTAAAATACATGTGTTTATTTCTAGATTCTTTGATTTTATGAATTATTGCATCTGTCTTTCCTATATTTCAAGTTTTAGATTATTGGCTTGTACTTAAGTGAGCCTGGTGCTGGTACTTCTTCCTCTGTTCCTGTGCCTGCTACAGATCGAAATGTTTCGACATCTCAGCAGCAGCCACTATCGTCTCCTGATCCCGATGCTGTAGACAATACCTTAGTCACCCCTCCCGACACTATAGCACATCCAGCAGGTACTCCTCCCGGCGATTCAACATTGGATCGTGCAGATGAGCAACCGCGTAGATTTGATTTTGGACCTTTTTAGTTTTCCACTTGTTTTTTGACATTTTGTTCAGTAAAATAACAATTACATTTTTATATTGTTTTTGAATTGCGTTTGTAATATATATATATATATAAAATGAATCTTCATTTTTTAGCATCTTAATTTCTTTATATAATTCTTTAGTAGAGTCATCTATATCGACCTTTTTAGGTTGGTTTTTATTTAAAATGGTAGTTAAATCATAGTTAAATCATAAGTATTAGACTGAATTTTAGGAGTAATATTTTTTACGGCATCTTCGTCTTCAAAACTTTTTATTAGTTTTTTAAGAAGTTTAGCTCTAATTTCTTGATCTTCAATTCCATTAACTACTGTTAATAAATTACTTTGATCTTTAGCATGTTAAAGAAAATTTTGATGAAACTGGAAGAATACTTGAAGTAGTTCCTAATCATCAATTTGATTTCACTTTCACTTTCATTAGTCTCAGATTCCGAGGAATCCGAATCAATATAGAGTTCGTATATTTTATTTAAAACATTTTCTTCCAAATTTAATTCATGTAATTTTTTATTAAATTCTTTGATTGGTATGAACTAGTTAAACAATCTGATAAAAGTTTAAAAGACCATTGAACTAGTTATATATATATATATATATTAATCTCTAAAAAAATCTATTTACTCCCAAAAATAATAAAATCCAATTGTCTTAACTAAAACTATCGTATGTCTATATCTATTTAGAATCTAGCATAGCATCTTATGTTAGAAACCATTGCATTCATGCGACTAAAAATAAAGTGCGGAGGTACAAAACCATAAAAAATTACTTCCTTTTTTTTTTTTCTTTTATTCATTAAAACACCATTTTAGCAAATTATATGTGAAATGACCCGAAAAATTATTTTCAAAAATTTTTCATTTAAAAAGATCATGACATATTTGTAATCCTTCTTTTTGAATTATACTAATTAATTGTCCATAGGTTAACTTACTATAAGGTATAGGTTGACCATGTTGATTTTTAATATGATTTCTAACCTTTTCTCCCAAGAAATAAGGTAACCCGGCTAAAAACTTTTCTTTCCAAAAGCTTTGATTTGAGTCTTCCCTTAACATTAATCTAGTGAGAAAAGTTGTTTTATAATTTTGGAAATCACCTAGGTGTTTACATTTTAAATTACTTAGTAATTCTGCATTTTTATCTTTGAAGTGAGACGGATCTCCTATAAAATGTAAAGAAATAGTGAGAATTAAAGATGACACGGCATCTTGAATTACGTCACCATTCTCATCAAATATAGGTTCATTCTCCTCATTTACTTGAATTGAATTTAATATTTCTGAATGTTCTTGTTCAGAGAGATGGTAATCCCACCATCCTTTAAGTTGTCCTGTAAATCCAGCAATTAATATTTCGGCTATAGCTTTATCAGAAATAATTGACTGTGTTTTATAAGCATTGGCCGCCATTGTCATTTGTTGCAAAATACTTAAGATATTATATTCACTTAAACCATCTATGTAAAAAACTGTTAATGTTATAACATCATAAAATTCTACTTATACTCTTATAGATTAAAATTTATTTGATAGTATCTGACGAGACAAGCTGATAAAGATTTTAGAGTTGAAATAGAGGCTACTGGTTTTATTTCAAGTAATTTTGTTGATGTTGTTATTGGGTTTGATTTAATTTTAAAAGTATTATTATTTTTTTTTTAATTTGAGGACTCAAGGTGGACACGTATATTTTTGCTCTTGCTCATGATAAACATATTTATTAACACTTACTTTTATCGGGAAAAATGATCCTTTTGAAGTTTTTTTATCTTATTTCAGTTTTTTCTTCTTTCTTATTCTTGTGTCATTTGAAAAGATTGCATTTTTTCTCATGTACATAATTTTAATGGAGTAGTTTTATTATTAAATTGACTAAACTACTATTAAAGCTAGCCTTAAGTATTAACTTTTCGGTTTATGGAGAAACCAATGAACTAAGAGTTCATAAATACATTGATGTCATAGGATTAAACACATGAGTAATAGACTTTAGTGCAAGTGGGAGATTGTTAGTTATATGTACTGTAGCCAATTTGATTGATATTTTATGTAATAAATATTTTATTATTAATAAAAGGCATTTATTTATCTTTCATATTCTATTTATTGAATCTCGATAAAAGATAAAGTCCATTAGACAATATTGTTTTGCAAAATAAATTATAATGCGGTTATAATTATGATTTTTATTTTGTATTAAAGCAATATTTTTAAATATTTCTGGTTAATATTCTCCTCATTAATGGACGATGATTGGAGCTTTTGAGATTGATGCATATTATGTTCTTTCCTTTGTAAAGGGAAATAACTGTTCTCACAAGCTGAGATATATGTGATATCTAGAACCAATACGTAGGTACTTGTTATTAAACAAGTACAATAAATTGACCCACATAAGAATTCCATATGGAGAGTTACGTGTGTCTATGGAATACCTAAGTGATAGTTGTGTAAATGATCCTTTGACTTGAAATTACTATGCTATCTTGTATGGGGATGAGTATGTTTTGATTCTTCATTCATATTGTTCGTTTATGGATAATAAGTAATGGTTAATTAGAGATAGTAGGAACTATATGGAGATACTTGTGTAATTGAAAGAGGATTCATCACCCTAAGTAAATTAAGAAAAATATTCTAATTGTTCTCTATTAGTATTAATTAAAAGATCTTTGCGCAAGGTAGAATGTAATTAGCAAATTGGATTTGGAATTCCATTCAAATCATTAATAACTAAGATTAAGAGAATTAACATGATTTAATAAAGTAGACGTTCTCTACGCCTAATTACTAAATCAAAACATTAATGATGAACGGATACTAATAAAACTGATAAATCATGCACTGAAAAGTTAAAAATCAACCATTTTGACTTTTCAAATATTTTGATATTAATTAATTTGTATTTGTTGCTAATATATTTGGAACCCAATAGGTCACACACATAAGAATAGATATGAGAAAGTGAAAATGAGAAATCAAATCAAGTATGACTTGATTATAAATTAGTTTTAGGATATTGAGGACAAAATTATAATTTATATTTATTTACAATTTTATCTAAATTATTAAGTATTGACTTCATTGGTTTATGTCTAATATTTATTAAGATAAATTTTAGATTAACTAAACCTAATAGTTTTAATTATGATTTATTTATTTAAATAGTTAAATAAAAAATATAATTGATTAAATTGAAAATCCTATTACTCTATGTAATAGTTTTAAATTAATGAATTTATTTAATTTATAATATAGTTAAAATAAAAAATATAATTGATTAAATTTTATTTATTTAAATAGTTAAATAAAAAATATAATTGATTAAATTGAAAATCCTATTACTCTATGTTTTATGATTTATTTATTTAAATTGTTTAAATAAATAAATAGGTACACATATATTTTAGTTATAATTTATTTATTTAAAAAGTTTAAATAATTAATTATAATTTATATATTTATGACCTAAAATTTTCATATATAAGATTTAAGAAACAGTTTAAAGTCAGTTGTTGGTCATAGCTTCAAAACTAAATATAAAATGTAAGATAACTAGCACTATTATACTCTCTATTGTCTCAACCCTTTATAATAGTTTGAGTTTTTGGATTATCTGTTAGTGTGGATACTACTAGAAATTGGACAATTGGACCGCTTGTGATTTGTGTCATCCTAGCTGCATAGATCGAAAGTTTTGAAAAATCAACAAAAAAAAAATATTATTTTGAACAATTTTATTGATTTAATCGTTTAAACGAATCTATATTGAAATAATTATTTTATTATAATTATCTTATTCCACTTCGTATTATTTATACTGAAACCCCACAAATACATCCCAATCGAAACTAAAATATTATACAAGTTAAGTGACAGAATAAAAAATCTTCTTAACGATGGATAGTTAAAACACGAGAAAAAAATAATTTATCGAGGACCATGCAAAATTCAATGAGCTAAAGAAAAGTTAAATGTGCCAAAATGAAACAACTACGAAAAGCCTTTAAAGTTAACAAAACAAAAGAGACAATATAGTATAATTCCACATTGCGACTGTTATAGTAAAATGTTTGGATGAATGAGGAACAGCCTGGGTGGTAAAGAGCTAGATAGTGGCATGATGCTCTCAAGTTACAATCTGATCTGTCACATGAAAAATGCATAAGAAGATGGGCTTTTACTAATGTACAGATTGCAATTATTCTATATCAGTACAGATTGCAATTATTCTATATCAGTACAGATTGCAATTATTCTATATCAGTACAGATTGCAATTATTCTATATCAGTACAGATTGCAATTATTCTATATCAGTACAGATTGCAATTATTCTATATCAGTACAGATTGCAATTATTCTATATCAGTACAGATTGCAATTATTCTATATCAGTACAGATTGCAATTATTCTATATCAGTACAGATTGCAATTATTCTATATCAGTACAGTAAGTGACATTAAAACATAATAAAATATTATAAGATATTATGTAAATGTTGTTTATATGGTTTAATTTAATATTATTATACTTTTGTATAAATAATATAAAAAAGAGTATTTATGTCATAGTATTTATGCAAAATATTAAATTAAATAAAATAATAGAATAATTACATATTTACTTTGCATACTCTATGGAAGAAATATTATGCCTAACAATTGTTAATTAGACAAATAATTTTTGTTTTGAACATCTAAAATTAATTTATAAATATTTATATAAATATTTATATTTTTGTTTTGAACATCTAAAATTAATTTATAAATATTTATGCAAATTATCATATAATCAAAATTTAACACATTTTAAAGATGTTATGCAAATGACCTTACATGGTTTGCTTATCTATATGTATACGAAAAAAATAAAAGTTATTTAAATCTCGCTTTTTGTTTTAACTTTGATATAAAGTTAATTTTCATAATAAAATCTAATCATATGACTCAAATAATATAATAAAATACAATTAATATGGTTCCATTTATATAATGTTTCGGACACATATGTTTATTAAATATTATAAAAGGAGATAAATTTTAAGTCAAATATTTGAGTTGTATAATTTTAGTTTTCTTAATTAAAAATATTATATTAAAAGATAATGAGATATCATGCATATAATGCAACTAGTTGTGATTTCATGTTTCGCACAGATATTTATAAATTATTTAAATAATTACTTTTATTGAATTATGTTTTTCTGTCGAGAATTTTTAATTTATATATTCATCTTAATATTAACAAAATGGTTGAAAGTATTTTTAGTAAAATCTATATGTATATGTATGTTTAAGTAAACTAATTTGGAAGTCACAATTATCTATATGTATATCTATTAATTAAAAACACTCAACAACCAATCAAAATTAAACTTTTAAGTTATATAATTATCTATATATTTATTAATTATAAATTAGTTGAAAATTCAAAAATTTCATAAATTTCAGGATTTAAAATTTTCTATATATCTATTAGTTATAAGTTAATTTTGAAAAGGTATACCCAATCGAGTGCAATAAAAATAAAGAGAAAATTTTCAAAACTTCTAGTCGTTTCTATGCGGGTATTTATATATTATTTCAATATATTTAGTACATTAAACCCAAAAATAAATATTAATAAAAGTGTTTTAGATAACATCTCAAGAATTAATAATAATTAATCCTTATATTTACTTCTAAAAAAATAAAGAAAACTTCTAAAATCTCAAAATTTCAATCAACAAAAGAAAATATGTACATCAAGAATAAAGATAATAGATAGATGAGATTAATTAGAAAGGTCATGGAAGAAAGAAATACTAAAGAAACATAAATTGAAAACAGAGAGATAGTCAATAGATTAAATTTAATCAAAAAGGTTATTGGAAACTCATTATATATATATAGAGGGAAAGGTAGGTAGATATAAATTTGAAAAAGAATTTAAAAGTTTTCAAATATCTAATTCTCTATAAGTTATAATTATCTATATATATTTATTTAACAAACAAATTTTAAAACTTGTTTAGAGTTGAGATTTTTTAATAACCATTTGACGTCATAATTTTACTTTTGACACATAAGAGGCTCAATGAATAAAAATAACATTTTCCAAATGGTGATAATTTTTATGGCAACTCGAACTTACACCTGATTGCCATAATTTTATTCCAAACATAACTGTATTTAATAAACATAATTGCATTTAGTAAAGGATAATCCAAATTCTCACAATAAATCGTAATTTTAGTATTTCTATACATAATCCTTTTACCTTACTAATAGATGAATAAATGGATAAATTAAAATTCTGCATTAAAAAATTACATATTTATTGCAGTACCTTTTTTTTTTTTTTTTTTTACATATTTTATTGCAGTAACCTTTTTTTTTTTTTTTTTTTTTTGAACTTTTTATTGTAAGTACCTATGATTTTTTTTTTTTTTTTTGAACTTTTTATTGTAGTACCTATGAGTTGAGAGTATTATCTACTGAAGCAAAGTGTTGTTATGGCTTAAGAGGCAACATTTTGGCAAGATTATTATAGAGGTAGATGCTCAAGGACGATTATTTGATATTAATGTTAAATTAAAAGGTTACTGATAAATATAATAAAGGCAAATTCTTATAAACTAATTTGACTTGATTAGCTTCATATCATATTGTATATAGTTTGTTTGGTGTCTAATATTCCATATTCCCACCTCCATAATAAAGAAAGAAATGTAATTTTCTTTCTAAAATTTCTTGAAAAGGAGTAAACTAAAAGGCATCTATTTAAAAGGATATTGTCATACTGAAATCTCCCAGGTCATCGAAATTCAAACTTGAAAGAAACTTTCCAGCTTCTAGAGGAAACTGAATTTGAAACCTCTTTTAAAAAAGCAAGTTTAAAAAATTAAATTAAAAAAGAAAATAAAAGATAGAATAATAATTGTAATTCTTAGGCATATGTTCTTTATGTCTTGCATCACTTATCACCTTCTCCCATACAAAGTATAGGGGTATGCAAACAAATCTAAATGTTCTAAACTGATGATGAATAAGCATTAAGTAAGGGCAGCATCACGATGGCCAGTTTTGGTAGGAGAGAGAAGGCGTTAGAATGATTGAGAAGCTCATCTCCAAAAACTCCTCTCCTAAACCATATCAAGAACCGGTGAAGGAGAAGCCAGAAATTCAAATTCTTGAGGAGCGAAAATTTAGAATATAAATCTGTGAAATCTTCAAGAATCCCTTCAAGAACAGAGTTCAATCCAATTGCAAAAGACACAAATCCGTTAGAGCTTAACAAACGAACAATTCTAGTCCATTCAATCAAATTCTTAGTCTCGTTAATATCCAAAACTAAACTAAAATTTGAATCACAAATGGGAGCTTGAATAGAAAAATTCCAAATGTTATCAAAATCTTTAAAACCACTTCCTAGCAAAGAAAAAGGTCAAATTTCCTCCGAGAAGAAGAAGCATTAATAAGATCAAAGTCTTTAATGACGAAAATTGTTGAATTTGGAGATGAAAGAAAGATTTCAGGAGAAATCAATAGAAGAGTAGCCACTAAATTGAAACCTGAAATTTTCTTAAAGCTACTGATGCGTTGAGAATTAGTTGGCGGTTTATTGATCTGTTTGGCGTTGGTGTTGTTCTGCTTCCTGAAGAATGCATTACATTAATATATATAATTAATAGTGATCCAAATTTTAATCAATCAAACACCAAGAATCATATAAAAGAATGTGTAAAAGAAGAAACCAATTCACTACATATTATGACATATCAAAGAAAAAGACGCAATAATCAGTTTAATCCCATGCATAACAAAAAAAAAAAAAAGCATAAATAAAGAGTAATATGTAACTTTTAATGCTAAAAATCAATAAAAAAAAAAGGGGAAAGAATTGGCAGGAATGTAATAAGAGGAAAGCATTGGCCAGAATTTATTTATTGTTGTATAGAAACACTAAATTATAAGATTTGAAAGAACGAAAAGTTGCAAGGTTGATGTGAAGGAGATGACCTATCTTTTTTCATTCGCTCATTCGCAGTAGGGAATTACTTGTGAGTAGAGATTAGATTATATACAATAACGTATTAATTCAAAAAAAAAAAAAAAAAAACCAGATTAGATTATATACAATAACGTATTAATTCAAAAAAAAAAAAAAAAAAAAACCGAGCTAAGTTATAGAGTTCTAGTTGGATTAGGTGATTAGATCATAGGTTTCAAAAGTTATCAATTACCAATATTATATACTAAATATTAAATAGAATTGTGTAAGATTTTAAAAAAATTGTTGAGTTTGATGGAATTAATTAAAAAGTTTCTATTTCTACAGATTCCACTAGAATTATACATAGAGTTTTATGGAATCAGTGAGACTCTTTTTATAGATTTCAACTGACTTTAATGGAATTACAGTGATTTTTATTAATTAAAATTAATTTCAGGACCTAATTGAACAAATTAAAAGGTTTTGCAGCCCAATTGAAAAACTGAAAAATAATGAGGGACCAAAAAGTAAATGCATCATCTTCTCCAAAATCTTTTTTTTTTCTTCATTAAAACTCCAAAATCTTTTTTTTTTCTTCATTAAAACCTTACCACCGCTGACAGTGAGATGCTTGCAATGGCCAGCGTCGCCAATAGCCATCCTGTGCTCCCATAACAGTCACAATGTGGTCAGAAGACCACGGCTTCTCGTCTCTTGACTGAACCATGACACATTCAATGGAAAATCACAGGTTTAAATAACTAATAATTATATATATATTTATATTTATATATATATATATATATATATATATAATATATATAATATATTTATAATCGAAAACTGCAGCAAACAATGTTAGCCCAAGACTATATATAATCGAAAACCAGCAACAACTGTTAGCCAAGACCTGCGCCAACTGTCAGAGCTCGCGCAAGGAGGCAGTTTTATATTAATTTAAAATCAATGCACAATCCGTTGCTTGCGGCTCACGGAGCCTAGTGATCACCCCAACAATTGCAAATTGTATTCTTCAATTCTTTGAGCATTTCAAAGCTTTTTTAATTTTTTTATTTGATTAAACCCATTATTTAATTAAAATCAACCCATGAAAATTTCAAAAAGTAATCAAATTAATTTTGAAAATTTGCAACAGTATTAATATTAATTTTTATCAAAATATCAAATTCTCAGTACATGAATTAATTTGAAACTAATCCAATAATTAATACATTGTTTTACATCTTAAGGGGTAGGGATGGAAGTAGTAGAGATATTTAGGGTACTGCTCCGCTCCAATCCATTTAAAGAGGATATGGGTAGTTATTCATGGATTTGGAACAAATATGAATAGTGAAATTACTATCCGTAATGGATATGGTAGTGAAATTACTATCCATAATGGATACATGTAGAGTACGTGTATAGATATTTCGATATTCGCTACTCGTTAATCGCTATATTAAACAGGTTTGGCAGTGGGTACCCGCAGGTACCTTATCCATTATTGGTAAAAACTTTTTAAATAAGTTCGAATTTGAATAGTTAAAATTTGTGTGTACCCTACCCGTTTAAAAGGTACTTTAAACGAGTTTTGGACATATACGGATAGTAAAATTTAAACGGGTTCGAATACGGATACTTAAATGAGTATTTAAATGGATTTAGAATGGATATGAGCAGTAAAATTTTAAATGGATACGTTTAAAATTCACAGGTACCTGCTCCGCTTCCATCCTTATTAAAGGATGTATTGGATTAAAACTTTGTTAGATTTTAAAAGATTTTTGAAATTTTTGGATTGGAGGATGGATTTGTGAACGACTGTTTTATTCATACCTAGTACTTTCAAATCCAACGAAATCAATAATTTTATAAAATCCAACGAAATCCATAATTTTAATAAAATAACTTCCAAATGAAATAATTTTTTGAATACCAATCAAATTTGTAATGGAACTTTTAAAAAAGTAATAATTGAATACCATCAGATTTTTTATGGATTTTTAATAAGAGTTTGAGATTGAATACCACAAGATTTTTAGTAGACTCCAAAATCTAGATCCATCAAATTTGTATGGACTTTTAAAAAGTAATAATTGAATACCATCAGATTTTTATGGATTTTATAAGAGTTTGAATTGAATACCACAAGATTTTAGTAGACTCCAAAAAATCTAGATTGAATACCATTGAAATTTTAAAATCTTTTAAAATTTAATTGAGTCTTAATCTAATTGCCCCCTTAACTTGGTCAGTCAAAATATTTTTCAAACTAAATAGTCAACATAATCAAATATTTTCTAATTCTATAATTTTCTAATTATTTTTTAAATCAAAGAAAAAATACAATATTTTTTTTATAATTATTGTTATTATTTTTCAATTATTTTCTCCTCAAGCTATTTTGAAGCATAATGAAAAATATAAATTTTTGCATATAGGTATGGTTCAAGTTGCAATTAAGCCTTTATTTCATATTGGTTTAGATATTCCTATTTTTGCTTGTTTACGAGATGCCAAAAATTTGAATTTTTTAAATTCTCTTTTAGCTTTGATTGAATCTAATTTAGCTAATGGTCCTATCTATTTTAATTGTTATTCAAACTTTTCTTTGTCTCTTTATAATCCAAATATGCTAGATGCTTTAACTTTAACAATTAAATAAAAAAATATGAATTTTTCAGATAATACTAGATCTATAGTAGTTATAGATAGAATTTACTATAAAGTTATGACAATTACCCTAGATCCTAGATCTAGGCACACTTTGACTAGAAATGAAACAATTATTTTTGAAGCTAATACTCAACATACAAAAGTACACTCTCCTAAAAGGCTAAAGTGGCATGGATTAACCTAAGAAAATTCATGGAATTTCCAAGAAACTAATCATCCAGTATCTGCTGAAAATATTTCTACTTCCTCTAGTATTGTAGAAGATACCAATGGAAGTATTCATATTCAATTCCTTCCTTTGGAAAATCTCACTAAACAAATATTTAGTTACGAGAACACTAGGTTATCTACATCTACCCGAACGCCAGATATTCAATTACAAAGTGTAGATTTTAATAGATCTATCCCTAGACCTATATATCAAGAAGTAGAACAATCAATTAACTCTTTACCCTCCTCTCCTCCCAAATCTTTGTCTCCTACAAGATCTGCTATGGAACACATATCTCAATTAAATGTAGTGAAAATGAATTTACAATTAATAAAGAATTTCTTAGGAAGAAATGACTAGTGATTATAATCTAGATAAATGTCATTGGTTCTTTGAAAAATATTCGAAAGAAAAAAGAGATTAAATTAGAGAATTATATTATAGTTATATGAATTAATATAAAGTTAATATTCCTTTCTTTCAATGGTTTTCTATTTATTCTATTAAGAATAGTATAGAATACCCTTTTCAAGAAGTCTTAGTTAATCAAAATCTAACTAAGGAATGGATAACTACATCTAATGATATTGTTAAATTCGTTGATCCTCCTCTAAAAGAAATTAAATTTGATCATCAACATCAAATAGTTGTAGGTTCTCCTTTTAAGATGATAAATACAGTAAATGATGATGATGAGAAAAACCCTACATTAAAAGATATGAAAAATGTTTAATTTTAAAACAATTACACAAATCAAATACTTAACACAATAGCGTTACAATTAGATAGATTAGAAATTCAAATTCCAGTATCTTATACTTCTCCTATTCTAAGACCCTTGCTAATTACTAAACTAGAAATTCCAATATTTAAGCTCCAAGAAATACCTACAAAACAAATAGTTAAGTTAGAAAATAGAAGATATGTTAAAAAAGATACAAAATAAGTTAAATTATTTGAATATTTCCTCTTCTTCTAGTATTAAGGTATTGAGTAAAGATAAACAATTTGAAGAAGAAGAAGAATCAGATACAGATATTAGTAAATTAAAAGAACAATTTTAGTGAAAATTTTATTATTCAAAAGATTCATAATGCAACATTACCAAAAACTAGAAATTTTTACCTTAGGCCGACACCCCCAGATATACAATATGAAGATAGATCTGCCATGACTTAGGCTAGATACAATGGAGAATCAATTAATGAATGGGTTATAGATGGATTATCAGAATATCAAATAATAAATATGCTACAAGAAATGATTATGGCCTCACCAGCTCATAAATCTAAAGGTAACACTAACCCAGCTGTAGCTCATATATTAATTGACGTGTCCTAGCCAACACTAGCTAGTGTACTAGTCGTTCAAGTAGCATAAGATTTAGAGTCCCAAATATTGTTCCTTCAGAGACCAAAGTTTGGAAGCCAATTAAT
Organism: Jatropha curcas; assembly: GCF_014843425.1. The sequence goes on along the minus strand of NW_023591453.1, from coordinate 1,196,229 downwards.
CCAAAATTAACACTATTATTTCAGAAAATGATTAAATGAGAGATTGTAAGTAAACTAATTAAGTTAAGCAAGAAAATAATTGAATTTTTAGAATAAACCAATGATTTAAAGAGTTAGGATCCACAATTCACCTTGACTAATTAGGATGCAATTTCTAAACAGAAAATCAATTTTTAGATTGGCAAGTTCTTCTTGAGCCTATTTATCCTACCAGGATATATATTTTCAAATCAATTTTAACTCCTACTAGGAAATTTAAAGATTGAATTGCATAAAGTTGAACCAATTTATAATTCCTCCTACTAGAAAACGAATTAAGCCACAAACCAATCTTAGGCTTCTACCAGAAAACACCCAAGACTAATAATTTATGCAAAAATCATAAGAACATGCATGAAATTGATTAACCCCAACCAGGAAATGAATCAAAGAAATAGAATCAATCAAATAACACCCAAGCATTGAGATCAAACTTGTGCATAAAACTTAAATTGAAATTCATATATTAGAAATTAAACATCCATCAAAATCAAGGGTTCATGTTTCTCTTAACAAGAGAAAACTACTCCATAGCTAAATCAAAAGAACACAAGAAATAAAGAGAAGAATTCATGCTTAAATCTAGAAATTACAGAAATAGAAATCAAACTCTGAAATCTAATCTCTGCTTCTAGCTTCTTGCTCCACACCAGTAAGGAAGAAGAGACCTCTATTTCTCTCTACGTTCTAAGATTTTTTTTCTCTCTGTTCTCATCTGATCCCTATGTTCAAATCATTCCTAATAATATATCTTCAAAAGCTCCTGAAAGAAAAATCCATGTTCTTTTTCCGTAAGTGTCCATCTCCCACATGCTCTTTTATTTTCCACGATCACATCGTAGTCTCCGAGTTTCTAGCCTATTTTCCACAATCGTTTCTGCTTTCATAGCTGACTTGTGAAAATCTCTGAACCCCAAGCTCTTTTTCTTCAAAATGCATCATTTTTCTTTCAAGTCTCTGGAACCACAAAATACCTATAAAAACATTAAAAACTACTAAAACATGAAAAATAAATAAAACTCTTAACAAAATCTATTGAAAACACACCAAAAAGACACTATAATCGTACTAAAAATTATAAAAAAAAATCTAAATATCATTAATCTTAGGATTTACTGGTCAATTAAAAGGATGGTGGGATAATTATCTTTCACTTGAAGAAAGACAGGAAATATTAAATGCTACTTAAACTATAGTTAAACAAGAAGGTCAACAACAAATACATACAACTGTACTGCTACTTAAACTATAGTTAAACAAGAAGGTCAACAACAAATACATACAACTGTACAAGATGCAGTTAATACATTAATTTTGCAATTATCAAAACCTTTATAGGTAAACCAGAAGAATATCAAGCTAGAGCCTCTGAATTATTGACTAATTTGACTTGTCCAAAGTTATAAGATTTTAGATGGTATAAGGATGTATTTCTTATAAAAGTATTTACTAGACAAGATTGTAGTCATGCCTTTTGGAAAGAAAGATTTATGGATTACCTAAGTTATTTACTAAAAAGGTATGGTCAAGAATACGAGGGCTATATGGTGGATTTATACCTTATGATACCCCCATTAGTCATGCCTTTTGGAAAGAAAGATTTATGGATTACCTAAGTTATTTACTAAAAAGGTATGGTCAAGAATACGAGGGCTATATGGTGGATTTATACCTTATGATACCCTCACATATGTAGAAATTATTAATCATGTTAATAATGAAGGTTTAGCTTTATGTACCGATCTTAAGTTGAAGGCAAAAATGAAGAGTGAGGTCCATCAAAGTAGAAAAGAATTAGGAAGTTTCAGTAGTCAATATGGATATGAAAGGGTAAATCCTCTTTTTGTTAGAAATAAGAGGAAACATAAGAGAAATCCTTATAGTAGAACTTATAGAGCCAAAACTTATCGAGATAAGACTTTTAAGGATAATAAACCTCCTCAGAATGCTAAGAACTATACAGTTAAAAGAAAAGATAAAAGACAAGAAGTGTGTTACAAATGTGGAAAGATAGGACACTATAAGTCACAGTGCAAGATGACTATAAGTCACAGTGCAAGATGAGAGAAAAAAATAAATAACTTAGATATATCGAATAAGTTAAAATACCAAATGATGAGTTTGCTTCTCACCGATACAAATACAGATTTAAAAATAAGTGATAACCCTGAAGATTTATCTAAAATAGGATTTAGTTGTTCAGAAGATAGTTCAAGTGATATAGATAACTGAGAATGCAATTATCCCTATATTTGTAAATTAACTAGTATAAACGAAGTTACTAGAGAGATAGATTTTCTTTTAGACTGCACAGATAAGAATGAAGATAAGGACATTAAAAAACAATACTTGTCAAAATAAAAAGATGTGATATTACATAAAGACGAAAAATAATATGAGCCATATAACTTAAAAGAAATATTTAATAGGTTTAATTGTAATAAAGAATAACTTTTCCCTTCTTTAACCGACCTACAAGGAGAAATTAAGAAAGTTAAAAGGGAAATAGAAGAATTAAAATAGGAAAATAATAAAATTAAACAAGATATCATTCAATTACAAGTTATTAAAATTATAGATGAACAGGCGAAACCCTTAGAAAATAGAAAAATTAATAATTTAGCTAAAACGTTATCTTATGATGAGTTTATCAATGTAATATCTAGAGTAAGCTTATAGAAATGGATACTTTTGGTTAATAATGATTTTCATTTAACCACAATTGCATTAGTTGATTCTGGTGTAGATCAAAATTGTTTACAAGAAAAATTAATTCCACTATATATTATGAAAAGAACTAAAGAAATGTTATATACAGTTGATGGTAGTAAGTTAAGAGTAGAATGTAAGTTGACAAAAGCAAAAATATATAGTGATGGTTTTTGTTTTAAAACAACATTTATTTTAGTTAAAAATCTTACTACATGAGTCATACTAGGAACAACTTTTCTAGCTACTATTTATCCCTTTAAAGTAGATAATGAAGGATTAAAAACAAATATCTTAAATAATCAGATATGTTTTAAGTTTATGCAAACAATTAGACAAAAGGATTTAAGTGTCATACAAGATATTTCTGTATATAAAGAAATAACAAAAAAGGATTTAAGTGTCATCAAGATATTTTCCTGTAATAATAAAAGAAAAATTAAATCTAATTGAACAAAAACAAAAAGCATAATATTAGCTATTTGAAACAAGAAATTAATAACATTAGGATTGAAAATCAATTACAACAAACCGACATACAACAAAAAATTAAAGGTTTTGAAGAACTCTTAAATAAAGAAGTATGTTCAAATATTCTGAATGCCTTTCGGTCTGGAATATAACATATAATTCATTTACCTTGTATAAAAGATTTTAATGAGAAAAATATCCCAACTAGATCTAGAGCTATACAGATGAATAAACAATTATAAAAATATTGTTACAAAGAAATAAATGATTTATTAGATAAAGGATTGATTAGAAAATCTAAATCCCTTTGGAGCTGTTCAGATTTCTATGTCCAGAATGCAGTAGAAAATAGAAAGAGGAGCGCCCAAGTTAGTTATTAATTATAAACCCTTAAATAAAGTATTGTAATGGATTAGTTCTCCTTACCGAATACAAGAGATTTCTTAAAAAGGTTATATAGTGCGAATATATTTTCTAAATTTGATATGAAATCAGGATTCTGGCAAATACAAATACACGAGTTTGATAGATACAAAATTGGTTTTAATGTTCCCTTTGGCCATTATGAGTGGAAAGTTATGCCATTTAGTTTGAAAAATGCCCTTCTAAATTTCAAAATATTATAAATGACATTTTTAACAATTATCATGAGTTTTCAATAGTTTATATCGATGATGTGCTTATTTATTCAAATAATATTGATCAAAACTTTTCTCATTTGAAAAAATTTCATAATATAGTTAAGCAAAATGGTTTAGTTGTTTCTTCTCCAAAAGTTAAATTATTTTAAACTAAAATAAGATTTTTAGGTGTTTTCGCCCCAAAAAGGGAGATCCTTTAAAACCCCGGAAGGATCTCGGAAAACATCTTTTTATTATTTGTTGTTTATTTTGGAAAAGGTGATAAAAATCTTGTCTTTTTGGATATGCGATACCGATAAATCGGCCTTATAAATTATTTTTAAGTCGCCACCCATTTTTTCGGCAATGGGACCGTTTTCAATTTTAATTTTATTAAATGACTCCATTTAACCCATTTTTTATTGGGAACCGTTTTTCATTTTTAATTTTATTAAATGACTCCATTTAAACCCTTTTTTAATTCAAGTGGCCAATTATTTTAGGACAAACTGGTCGAGCAAACCAATGAGGTTCTGGGTAAAGTAGAATGGGTACGTCGGTCCGTTGGAAACCGACGTCCGGGAAAACCGGCCTCTTTTACCTAACGATTCTAAATTGATTTATTTTAGAAAAGCCAATTTATTTATTTTATTTAAACCCAACCCAAGTAAACGAACCGGAGTTCTATGTGGAAAAATTAGTTAATCGTCCAACTAGAGTTTCATTTCATTGCAATTCATCATAAATTAATCATCACATGTTCCACCTCACCTAACAAACATATTAAATAAAATTAAAAGACCCGCTCTTGCCCTTATGGTTAAAGGCTAGGCCCAAAAAACCGAGTTTAATAATATAAATCAATAATAAACAATAAGTAATAAATCCTTAAAATCTCATAATCAAACAAATAATTAATTGGTTTTGGTTTGATTAAAACACAAATTTGCCCATTATTGATTATTTTCCGGATTAAGATTAAAAATCTACTTAATGACATGAAATAAAAATGAGATAAACAAAATATTTTGAAATTTAAAGGCGTCGCGTCACGCATCTGTTCTATGAAGAACAGTAGCGTGACGGAACTCTTGTCATTTATTCTGGAATTTAGAACAGTTGCGTCACGCGGGTGTTCTATAAAGAATAGTCGCGCGACGGAACTCTAATTATTGTCCTGGAAATTGGAATAGTTGCGTCACGCGGGTGTTCTATGAAGAACAGTCGCGTGACGGAACTCCTAGCTGGAACTCCTAGCTACGTGACAGAGCTGTTTGTGACTTATTTAAAAATACTCGGACATATTAATTATTTATTTACATCGAAACATTAAATAAAAATATAAAACAAAATAGAAGCTGAATACGCGAACAGCTGCGTCACGTAGGTGGTCTAGTCCGGACTAAGGGCTTTTTGGACATGAGCAGTCGCGTCACGCAGGTAGTAGCTGCGTGACGCGGCTACTCTGGTCCGCAACTACCTTTCAACCGTAACTACTTTCAAACTACTCTTTTTACGTGTTCTTTTTGGTAAAAATAGTTAAACTTAAAACTCAGAAAGGGTTCCAATAATGGGGGCAAAATCACGTTCTAATCAATAATGACCAACTTAAAATACTAATGAAAATAAGATTTTTAAGCGAATAAAAAGACAACAAAAGACTAGAAATGAAAAAGAAAGGTTAGAATAGTTACCTAGCCCTCAGATTTGAGGATTGCATGCACTGAGATTAGTCTAGAGACAGTATTTCAAGACCCCAGAAGTGTGGTCACCAAGTTCTTTCACAAAGTAAATCGTTTTCCTTTTTTCTTTCCTCTCTTTTCCTCTTCTTATCTTTTTGTATTTTTTGATTTAAATCTAAAATATCTATGACTTGATCTTCCTCAAGTTTACTCAATTGAGTTCTTGAGAAAGAGCTCTAGTCGTTAATCCAAAAGCTTAAACTCAGAATGTTATGTTTCTTAGAGAAAAATGAGAGCAAAGTGTCAAAAGTCCCCGTTTTAGTGTAAAATGTGTAATTTATATGGTAGGGGCAACAGAACATAGTCGCGTCAACGCAGGTAGAGACTTAGCGCGTGATTGCAACCGTAACTGCGTGAACGCACTTAGCTTTTTGGTACAGTTGCCGCGTATGCCATACAAATAGTGTCAGGCCGTTGCACGGGTGCGCGCCAGAGGTGTCACCTCGTTAGAGGTTGCGTGACGCAACTAAAGTGGCCGTCACGAGTAATAGCTGCGTGACGCAACCCATAACTGCGGGTCAGGCTCCTTTGGGCCGGTTGATTCAAATTTTGGTTTAAAACTTCTGGTTGAACGTGACACCTTATTCCCTTCCTCATATCAAATCATTGGTCAGGGTGGGGCATAAAATTTACGCGTCAACAGTTTGCCCCCCCACTTTATCATTAAATTGTATAAACGATGTAAGTGTTAATGTGGTCTATTACGCGCCTTCTATCATGGAATCACCCCGAACTCGGTTCGATCGACTGGAAAGATGCTGAATTTAATCATGCTGGACACCTTCTCCGCTCGGTTTTGATTCGGCTTTGTCGCTCCAGTCGGTTTTGGAAGAGGCATCCTCTGAGGCTTCGGTTTGTCGCAGCGAAAGATGTTGGTTTGATGAAAAAGTCTTCAAGCTCTGGTTTTGATCGGCTTGAAGGCTTGAAATCTGGCCATCCTACTCAGCTCAGTTTTGATCGGCTTTGTCGGCTCCAGTCGGTTGAAAAAGGCATCCTCGAGCTCGTTTGATCGGCCCGAAAGATGTTGGTTGATTGAAAAGTTCCCTTCAAAAGTCAGGTTTGATCGCTTGAAGGGCTTTGATCTGGCCACACTACTCAGCTCAGTTTTATTCGCTTTTTTTCGGCTCCAGTAATTTAGAAAGGCAACCCCTCGAGCTCGTTTGATCCGGCTTTGTCGGCTCCAGTCGTTTTGAAGAGGCCATCCTCGAGGCTGCGGTTTGATCGGCCCGAAAGATGTTGGTTTGATGAAAAGTCTTTACGCTCCGGTTTTGATCGGCTTGAAGGGCTTGATCTGGCCACCTACTACACTCGGTTTTACCTGTCAAACTTCGCAATTCATCAATCATTTGACTGGGGAGAGATTTCAAACAGCTTCGGCAATATATCATCACTGTTTTGAAATTGTCTGACTAGCCCTTCGGCAATGCACCATAGTAAGACCTATCGGCTTCGAAAAACCATCACTTGTTGGCCTGAAAAATTGTTCACAAGAAAAAGAGCAATATCCGTGTGCAAACGAACCTTGCCTTTTTGTTAGAAAAATATTGGAACATCACATGTTCCCATGCATTAACTATGAAAAAGGATTCACATTAAGGCAAAAGGTTATACTTTTGCCCCCAGTCCGAAATTCCGGCCAAGGACCAAAAATATCCACTTTTGTAGGCATATCTTAATCATTTTGCAAAAATTTTAGCAAAAATTTCGGTATAAAAGATTTAACAAAAATTTGTTATCATCTGAATTTTCAAGTATACCCTTTATGATATAGTGGTTGAAAGAAAACTGACCTAAAGGTAATTTGGGCAATTTGGTGTTTCTGCCCCCTGTGCGGTAAGTAGACGAAAATTGCTGAAGTGTACGAGCCGCACATCGACGTCAAATTGCTGAAGTGGACCGTCGCGGGCTTTTAAATGGGCCGCACAGGCTTATTGGGCTTGGAAGAAGATAACAGGTCCGTTGCTTTTTGGGCTTGGAGAAGTGGGCTTGGGCCCAGCCGCTTACTATAAGTAACTGTTTTCTTAACCGATTCATTTTCACTTATTCACAAACCCTAAGCAATTGGAAACTCTCTGAACTTTTCAACTGAAAGCGATGTCTCAGATCTCAGAATGATGAAAGGAATTCGCTGTAAAGTAAATAAAATTCAAAGTAAAAGAGATTAAACACAAAATTTAGGTGAAAAGAAATCAGGGGATTAAGCTACTAGGGAATTTGATTTCATTTAATTCCATCCAGCCTATTCTATTAGTTCATTAATCAAGTTTAATTGTTCAAGTAGGAGAAAACAACCCTAAGGTTACTAACAAGCTCTCCCGATTTATTGTTAGCTATGTCTAAATCCAATTTAATCACCTATCTTAATAGTGAATTAAACATGAATCAGATTCATTAGGTTTATGGTTGTTTTATTGGAATTCACACTTAAACTTATAACTTATGAAAGCCCCCTTGAGTCAAACAATATAGTTTCCCATCAAGTTATTATTTCAAAGTAAATTAGTACCTTGTTCATATCAATAACCCTTCTCCCGAATGTGGTTATTGAAATAATTCAATCCCATGGGAATTTTTTCTGTCCTGGAAGCCTTAAGCACAAAAATAATAAGTTTATAACAAGAACAAAGAAAAAATAAATCTAATATTATAAAGAAGCTGGAATCGAATTAAATTACATCAAATCCCTAGTATAAAAGTTTAGCTAAACATAGTAATTAAATTAAGCTCAATCATACTTGAATCATTCATTATATTTTAAAGACAATAATAAAGAAACAAACAAGATGAAGAGTTTAGAATAAAAACTGTATCACAACTATGTTGATGGCTTCCTTGAATCTTAGCACAATTATTTGAAGCTTGAAATCTTGGAGAAGAAGAGAATTATGTAAAGTGTTGCATAGAAAAACTGAGATCCTTTACTATGAGAAGTTCCTCCCTTTATATAGAGATCCTGAAGGCAAGTCTGACTCCTTTTATCCTTTTAGGAAAATAGAATCCTTATTGTAGCACAAATCCTTTATAGGAGATCAATAACTGTTTAGGCTCTTGATTTTCTTCTTGATTTAAGGACTCCTTTTTTCTTCCAAAGAATAGGTCGCAGGGTCTTGTTTAGTTGTGTTTAGGAAACCTCCCTGAGTCGCCCATGTGAGAAAGGCTTGATTTGCGTGTTAAATTCACGTTGGTTCCGCCGTGGTGCCAGCAACGGGGCGTGCTTCATGGCACGGGCTGGGCGTGTTGTAGTCTAGAGGTCTGGGTAGTGAAGCACGGGGGCGTGCCTAGGGTAAGCAGGGCTAGTGAATACTGAGGCCACGGGCGTGCTACAACAGAGAGCACAGGCAAGGGGGCGGTGCTTCTTCTCTGGAAGTCTGTCTAGGAGTTGCCATGGGCTGATATGCTTTGAACGCCTGTGTGTCCCATTGTAAGCACGGCCGTGCTTTTTGACACACCGCTGGCCGTGCTTCTCTTCTGTCTCTCCTTAGGTTTACTTGGGCCTTCTAAGCACGGGCGTGCCCTTCAGCACAGGGCCCCTGGGCGTGCTAGAAGCTGAGTGCCTGCATTCTAAGTTCTTTTCTGCGCCCAAAAATTTCTGCAATTTTCCTCTTAGATCAAGCGGATTAAAGACGCAAAGGAAGCTTTTAAACACAATTAACACTAAAAAGGTGATTTAAAATTTAAATTAAAAGAAAGTAAAAACTTACTAAAATTCTAAAAAAACTATATTAAAAAACAGCCCCTATAAAATTTTACACCTTATCAAAAAATTCCCCCCCAAACTTAAGACCATTGCTTGTCCTAAGCACAAAACTAAAGGAAAAATATTTGAACGACACTAGTGTTAAACATGGTTGGAGATGATTTCCATAATCTTTCATGATAATCATGATTAGTAACAAGTGAAATAAGAAACTCAATCGTTCTGCCATGCCTATCAATGACTTAAGTTTGACTTTATTTTTGAAATAAAACACATTCATTGAGTAAAATACAAGTTTAAAGAGATTCGTCAACACTAATATTATTCCAATTACTGATAAATACGGACATGGAATTACCTAAAGAAATTTTCAACTCTTTCAAAAATAAGGAAACAATTGATAGTGCACACAGTGGGCAATTACGCCCCATAGCAGAATTAGTTCATTCTTTCTCCCCCACCACGGATTAAAAATGCATAACAATTAAAAGTCAAGAAGGTCTTTATTTTGGTTGTAATGGGGCTTTCTTGTGCAAATTTTGCTTATCAAAAAGAAGGATAAAAGGGTAGTCAAGAGAGTAGCAAAAGAATGTATAATATTCAGGGATTCTATTTTAATTAAACTTTTACTAGTTCTAGGGAGTGTTGGTTTTGAAGCTTTCTACTAGCTAGAGGGCATCTTGGTGGCAAGGATCTTTTTCTTATAATTTTGGGCAAGCTATTACTTACTTGCTTTAGCCATTCTTCTTGCAATTCTTTTGATTGGCTTTGCATGTGCCTCTTTCTTGATTCTTTCCCTCTTTTCTTTATTTGCTAGTATTGATTGATGAATTCTTCCCTCTTTGTTGGCTATATTCCTAATTAAAAGTCGAATCTAAATAACAATCCTTTGTAACTTAGGGCTAAGAGATTTGAATTTGGGCTTTAGTGGCCTGGTTTTATTTATGGTGAAGAAGAAAAATGTACAGTTTAAAGCTTCAAAGTGGGTTTCAAAGTCATATATTTTTGTTTTAGGATAGTTTAGGCTATTATAGGTGTCAACAAAAAATGCGCTAAATCATGCTCTTTCAGTGTAAACATTTAAAATTTTCTCGCCTCGAAGGAAGTTCTTAATTGTTTGTTCTAGAATGGCCCAAAGGTTTAAATACCTTTAGAGAAAACACACCTTTATATCATAACTTTCATAAAAAATCAGTGTTTTAAAAGTCTAGAAAACAAATAACGTTTAAAAGATCAATGAACATGATTGTGAGTCAAAATTCAAATTCAAAACTTAAAATGATGCCCTAGGAATTTAGAATCCGACTATATATTAACACTCATCTACTTAGTACCATGAGAACTTCAAGTTACCTTGTAATCAAATTTCCAAAAATTTTAAAACAAGAAACACCAGAAAAATTATTTGGCCAAAATTCCTCCCCCATTCAATGCAATCACATTGTCCCCCCCAATGTTGGCCATAAATTCCCGCAAACTTATTGCATTAACTAGAGAGGAAGCAGAGAGAGGAAGAAGAAGAAATCCTTACCAAACATTGTATTGAACAATGACAATAGAACGGGTGTGGGAAGAGCTTAGCTAAAAGAGGCAACTAAACCATTAAGAACAAAACCAAAAACTAACTAAAAGTTATAAAAATTCATAAATAAATACCCCACTAAAGTGAAAAGCAACCAAGACAATGTATTCAGAAGCAAATAAAACAAAAAATATAAAACAAAGAAAAGTGAGAAATCCCGTTCAATCTCTGGTGTGGAAGGTGCTGTAGGAAGCGCTGGAGAATGGTTTGGAGTTGGGCCTGCATCGTGGCAAAGCCGTGCTGATGAGGCATGGCCTGGGCGTGCTCCCCCCTCTGACCTGCAAACAAAAAGTGCATAACCTGGCACGAGGGCGTGCGCTAAATAGCATAGGGCTTGGGCGTGCATCTTCTCTGCTAATCGTTTTGAAAAGAAGTGCCATGGTCTGAATGAGCAGCGGGACACAAGTGCTATCTGGCATGCCCTTGGGCCGGTGCCTTGATCCCTGCCGGTCTCAAGTGCTTTTTCACGGCGGCTCAGCCGCATAATGAAAATACGCGCTCAGGCGTATTTTGCCTGGGCAACTTTCTGCCCTGCTCAGGTGCTTTCTCGCGCCCGCGCATAATGAAAATCCACGGGCTCACAGCTGTATTTTGCCTGGGCAAACCTTTCTGGCCCTCTCAAAGGTGCCTTTCTCCGCGCCCGCAGCATAGAATGTCGGCGCTGCGCGACTTGCGATGCTCGGCGCCCCAGCCGTATATGAATGCTCGCGCTCGCGTCTTGCCTCCGCGTCCTTCTGGTCAATTGGGCTTCTGAACAACTCAGCATCTGCTTGTCGCGCCCGGCATAATGAAGTGTCGCGCTGTCCGCGACTTCAGCTGCGAGCCCCGCGCATATGAATGTTGGCAGCTCCCAGGCGACTTCAGCTCCCAGCGCTCGCGTCATATGAATGTCGCAGCTTGCGACTTCAGCTGCAACGCCCGCGTATATGAATGTCCGCGCTTGCGAACCATCAGCTCGCGCCCCCGGCGGTATATGAATGTCGCGATCGGCGAGTTTTTATTGCAAATCTTCTAACTCCTCTTTCTAATTGTCGCGCTCACGCTTGTGAAAATGTCCGCGCCTGTGGCGT
>NW_023591453.1:1171192-1183799 GCF_014843425.1 Jatropha curcas | reverse complement strand
TTCCTTTTCTTTTTTTTATTCTTTTCCCTTTCATATTAAATAAAATTAAAAGACCCGCTCTTGCCTTATGGTTAAAGGCGGGCCACAAACCGAGTTTAATAATATAATCAATAATAAACAATAAATAACAAATCCTAAAATCTCATAATCACAAATAATTAATTGGTTTGGTTTGATTAAAACACAATTTGCCCATTATTGATTATTTTCCGGATCAAGATCAAAAATCCACTTAATGACATGAAATTAAAATGAGATAAACAAAATATTCTGAAATTTAAAGGCAGTCGCGTCACGCATCTGTCCTATGAAGAACAGTCGCGTGACGGAACTCTTGTCATTTATCCTGGAACTTGGAACAGTTGCGTCACGCGGGTGTTCTATGAAGAACAGTCGCGTGACGGAACTTTTATTATTGTCCTGGAAATTGGAATAGTTGCGATAGTTGCGCACGCATGCTGTTCTATGAAGAACAGTCGCGTGACGGAACTCCTAGCTTATGTGACGCGAACTGTTCAACTGTTCGTGACTTATTTAAAATTCTCAGTTGTTTTGATTATTTATTCAAAGCATTATATTAAATACAAATATGAAGACAAAACAGAAACTGAGTACACGAACAGCTGCGTCACGCAGGTGGTCCTGTCCAGATCAAGGGCTTTTGGACATGAGCAGTCGTGTCATGCAGGTAATAGCTGCGTGATGCGGCTGCTCTGGTCCGCGACTACCTTTCAAACTACTCTTTTTACGTGTTCTTTTGGTCAAAAATAGTTAAACTTAACTCAGAAAAGTCCAACAATGGGCAAAATCACGTCTGATCAATAACAAACCAACTAAATACTATGAAAATAAGATTTTTAAGAAGTAAAAGACTAGAAATGAAAGAGAAAAGTTTTACCTAGTCCTCAGATTTTGAGGTTGCATGCACTGGATTTGGCTCAGAGACAAATGCTTCACGACCCCATAAGTTGTGGTCACTAATCTTTCACAAATAAATCGTTTCTTTTTTTTTTTTCTTTCTTTCTTCTCTTTTTCCTGCTTTCTTATCTTTTTTTGTACTTTTGTTTTTAAATCTTAAATATCTATGATCTTCTGTTAAGGGCTTGATCTTCCTCAAGTTTACTCACTTGAGCTCTTGTGGAAGAAACCCTAGCCGTTTTTTATCAAAAACTTAGTTTAGATCTTTAGGGTTTTCAGAGAAAAATGTCCAAAAGTCCTCCTCCCCTTTTTTCGCTGTAAAATGTTGTATTTATATGGTTAGGGCAACAGAGCAGTCGCGTCACACGGATATAAGCTGCGTGACGCACCCGTAAGCCCGCGTGACGCGACTTACTTTTCGTACAGTTGCCGCGTATCCATACAAACAGTGCAGGCCGTTGTACGGGCGCGCGCCAGAGGTGTCAGCCCTGTCTGCGTTGACGCACTAAGAGTTGCCGTCACGCAGGGTAATAGGCTACATGACGAAACCCTAACGCGGGTCAGACTCCTTTGGGCTGGTTTGATCTTTTTTTGGTTTAAACACTTCTGGTTGATCGTGATTGCCTTATCTCTTATCCTCATATCATCATTGGGTTAGGTGGGGGCAAAATTAGCGTCAAACAGTTTGGCCCCCCACTTTATCATTTAATTGTATAACGATTAATGTTAAAGTGCGTTCCATTGACGCGCTTCTATCTGGCAATCACTCCCGAGCTTGGTTGATCGGCTTGAAAGATGCGAATTTCAATCTGACACCTTCCAGCTCAGGTGATCGGCTTGTCCGCTTCCGTTCAAATATGTGAAAGAATTCAAAGCTCGTTTTGATTGGTTTGAAACACCTCGAGGGCTCAGTTTCGATCAGCCTGAAGGTTTGAATATTTGGTCACCTTCTCAGCTCGTTTTGATCGGCTTTGTCGGCTTCCCGTTGAATCTGAAGAGACATCCTCGGGAGGCTTGGTTGATCGGCCTAAAGACGGTTGATTCTGATGATGTGAACCTCCTCCCCTGACAACATAGGCATATAATGCATATGGACTAAAAGGGCAGAAATGCACGTGATGATGAGTCGCCACCTTGTTTAATTATTTTTTAGGGTAAAACTAGGAATAAAAACCCTCAGTTAACTCCATTTTAATTACCTAAATTACTAAGATTAAATTTATCCCAATGTTTTAAGGCATGCGTTTGCGAACCGAGGTTGGATCCTGGGACCATGTCATGCTGATGAACTACCTATGATATGATGCTTTGCAAGGAAGATGATGTAATTGGGACCAATTGAAAATGTTTTATGTGAATTTCGAACTTTGACCGCTCGGGGTTTAAAATCCAAAAATGTGCTACGTAACTTTCCGTTTGAATGTAATGATTCAAGTCACGTAGTTCGATTAGGCTCTTTTCTTAAACAGCGGCTTTGAATCGGGTTCTCGCTTAACTGTCTATGAGTTCGCCCCCCCTGCTGTGGTATGCTTTGTGCATTTTGTTTAGGCATGTGCGAGAAATTGATTGATATTTTTCCGCGCACTTTGTTGCCAAGTGTGTGCAGCTTTTAGGCTATAGCAAAGAAGATATTGATTCAGTGCATTTCCTTGCACAAAAATGTCTGCCCTGCTGGTCTGTCTGCAACCTGATTATATATAGTCTTTAGCCAAAAGAGTTGCTTCAGGTACAAATGTATATTGCCAAAACTCCTTGATTGGGGCGATTTCTTGCCATATGACATATAGATATTTAGGCCATTGTTGCCTGGAATTGAAGTTGAAGTAATTGGTGTGTGTCGCCAACGCCACGATTGAATACAGGGCTTTAAAGCCAGATTCATCAGATAAAATTTTAGAGCATATTTCGCCAATCCAGTGTGTCTCTCTCGCATATTGAAGCTAGTATTAGATCATCTAACAAAGTTGATACTCTGAATTTATAGGGCATATAGATATTGCTAACACATTGTATTTTATCGTACTCCTGGTGAGTATTTGAACGAAGTTGATCTCAATATTTTGGGTCACAGGGCCAAGTGTCCTGCTCTCGCAAAAAACGTGAAATGCTTTCACTAGATTTAGCACGATTATTAGACTCCTCCATTCGCGCACTTAATTTCTCTCGATACTTTTGTCGAAATAAACCGGGCAATGACCCGTTAGTTATTAAGTAAACTAGCGCTCCTCGCTCGACCAATCATGCGATATGCATTATAACTACCTACGCTCTCATCTGCATGGTACAAGACCTTGTCTCTATCTTAGTCTCTCCAACTTAATTAATTACCGGCATATTATATGCCTTGAATCGTACTGTGATACTGCCATCCTCTCTACTAGCAGTATATTTCTACCGACTAGTTGGAGTGGCGTAGAGACCGAGGTCCCGACTTATGACAGATTTCGAAAGTGCTCTTAAATAATTAACACTCCTAGCACTCTGTGTTTGGTTGCTTATCGTTATATAACTGATATATCAATGCTGTGTCTCGGAACGCACTCCTATCTTTAAGGCGCTCCCGATTTATTCTGACTCCCTCGAATAGGTGGCACTCAGGTTAATTAATTCAAATTAAGTGACTCTCTACTATACTAATGCGGCAAGAACAGTTTATATTAAACGCTATATTATTACTTCTGAGCAATTGCAGCAACTTACAGCAGTACAAGTGAAATCGCGGTACAAGAGGGTTAGGGAGCCCAAGTGGACTTGCTCCGTCAACATAGACTGTCGTGTCTCTCATATCACTGCAGGCCTATACCGCAGATGACACCAAGCCTCTTAACAATTGATGGCATATAAGGTACACTGGACCATATCTTCGGCGCGCGTTGCGTCCTCGCTCCAGTGATGCGTCCCGCGCTGTGTCCGGCTATGCGTGCGCACATGCTCGCCTCTTACCCATACATACCCACCTCACACTATCTCCCACATTACCCCTTATGAAAAACACCTTAGTTGAGGAATTAGTCTTCAGCGAGCTCGAGCTCTCTCGACATTGTTGTTCTCTGTGCCGACACCAGAGCGCTACCAGGCGGCCTCCCTCGCTGCGATGTTCTGCTGATCCTTCTCTGTGCATTTCAGTAAGGCTCTCTCTCCGGGGAGTTCCTGAACCCCTACTCTCCCGGCCTCTCCTTTCACCGTACCTCCGAGCTCTTCGACCAGATCCCACCCAGTTGCCTCTACCCCTCCCCACTTACCTCACAACACCCAACACCATAGACACCACATGGGCCACTCCCCCACTCTCCACTCCAAAACTTCTCATTTCCACACCCTCGCGCCCTTCGCCGCGACCCCATAAAAACCCGCCCCCCACCCGCCACTCCGCCACTCGCCTGGCCCCCAACCCGGGACTGCCCTGATAGCTGAACCCCCTAGCTGCCCATCGTAGTGGCACTAAGCCCGGGCCTCCGGACGAAAAATTACTACTCTCCATATCCATCTCCAAATAAATACTCCTGCGGACCGCTTGTGCTTGTCCCGTAAATTTTGTTCTACGTTTGAAGTAGACATGCATTTGGCATACTTCCGGTGCCTTCGCAAAATGGCCTCTGGTCTTGGGCCGGACTGTTTTGCAGTTCCGGGAAACGGCTTTTGAGCCTCAAAATTTAGTATTCACAGATGAAAAAGTCTTCAACAGTCCTCAGATTTTTGATATCGGTTCTTTAAGGGACTTGATCACTGCGTCAGCCTACTACAGCTGCTCTCTCGGTATTGATCGGCTTCTGATGCTAGTGAGTGGGTGCACTCAGTCGGTTAGAAATTAACGGGCATCTGAAGCGGTCTGGGGTGGTGGAGTGTGATAGTCGCCCGAAGGGATGTCTCGTTTACTCGCTGGACTGGTGAGGTCCCGGTGAAGTACCTCGTCGGCGACTTGTCGCAAATCTGATATATTCGGAATCAGTCATGGCTGTAGGAAGAGATTTCAACGCTATCGTCAACTCATCATACACTGTTCAGGTTAAAGGATGGGGCGGGAACTATTCAGCTTCGTAATACATCATCACTGTTCGGTAAAAGGATTGACTCAATCGCCTTCGCAACGCACCATCACCGGTTGGCCTGAAAAATTGTTCACAAGAAAAAGAGCAATATTCGTGTACAAACAGATCTTGCCTTCTGTTAGAAAAATATTGAAACATCACATGTTCCCATGTATTAATTATGAAAGCAGATTCACATTAAGGCAAAAGGTTATACTTTTGCCCCCAGTCCGGAATTCCGGCCTAGGACCAAAAATATCCTTTTTTTTTTAGGCATATTTTGATCATTCTGCAAAAAATTTTAGCAAAAATTTCGGCATAAAAGATTTAACAAAAATTTGTTATCTGCATTTTCAAGTATACCTTTATGATATAGTGTTTAAAAGAAAACTTACCTGAGGGTAATCTGGGCAATTTGATGCTCCTGCCCCCGTGGTGAGTAGGAACAAAATGAGAAGTGTACGAGCCACAAGCATCGACGTCAATTGTTTAATTGTTGAAGTGGACCGTCGTGGGCTTTAAAATGGGCCGCATGGGCCTGTTGGGCTCGAAAAGAGATAACGGGCCCATTGCTTTGGACTTGGAGAAGTGGGCTTGGGCCCAACTATTTACTATAAGTAACTTCTTTCTTAATTGATTCATTTTCACTTATTCACAAACCCTAAGCAATTGGAAACTCTTTGAACTTTTCAACTGAAAGTGATGTCTCAAATCTTAGAAATCCCCGCTTCTGCCTATACTCCGGAGATAGAGACCCTCGGGGCGCTACCGGATATTCCTACCTTCGACTGCGAGCCGGTGCCGGTGAGCCGGAACCCACTGACTCAGCCGGAACCCACTGACTCCAGGGACGCGACCGTTGCAGCTCCTTCCGTCGCCGGGTACTGAGTTCCCGGTCAGATATGAGACGAGTCGGATGCGCGACTTTCAATCTGAGGTAAGTAAAAATTTCTCATTTTTTACCGCTTTTGATCCATAACTGTAGTATATGGTTGAATTTTGTAGTCTGTGCGTGCGTCAACAATCATGTCATGCAAGTAGGAGTTGGGTGGCGTGGCTGCTCCTATGTGAACAGTTGCGTGACGCAACTGTTCTTGTGTGAACAGTTGCGTGACGTAATTGTTTGAGGCGCCAGAAAACCCTAGCTTGCCTTGAACTTTAGAATTGACCCCTTTTCATTGTGTTAGAACTTGATTTATTGATGCTTGCTTGTTGGTACATCTAGTTTTACCCTGAGAATTGCATTCGAGAACAACACCAAACATAGTGAAATTAGCATAAATTAAATCTGCGTACCTTCGACAGTTGCGTCACGCAGCTGTTCTTTGAAGAACAGTTGCGGCCCGTGAACGCGACTGTTCGTCGACGGAGACAGAGCCTCGAGCAGTTTGCGTGACGCGCAACTGTCGAGATGCGTGGCGCATCTGGTGTAGTGCATGGATGCATCTGTTCTTAGGGTATAAAACTTCACAATAGTTGCGTGAACGCAGTTTGGAAGTGCGTGGCGCGAGCGCTGAGGTGCGCGACACAGCTGGGCTTCAAGGTGCGCAAACTTGGGCAAAGTTGCGTGCGCCAACTTTGTTAAGACGCGGGTACGGGCTTTGTAGTGCGTGACGCAGACTACGGTTCAACCGAAGATTTGGATTTTTATTGTTTTCCTGTATAGAAGAAAATGAAAATGTTAGTACTAATATTATTGAAATTGAAAGTTTTCTTACAGTTAATCTAGGCGCAAGGCCCGCTTCGGTGGATCAGCCCAACTGATGCCTCGCCTTCTGGACTTGCTGGACCCGCCTATTGCAAGCTCGGGTCGTCGCTGCAGGCTTCGGGGCATTACTCTGCAGGGAATACGGCTGCACACAGCCCCGTTGCCCGCCCGCTATGCAATATGCATGATGGAGCGTGGAACGATTGCACGGCACAACTTTCGTGTTAGGGTTCGCGGAGATTGACCCTACGCCCTAGACTATGCGGCCATCACCTCGGCCTTCGCTTTCACTGCGTCCGGCTCCCCCACTGGGATGCTTCCGAACGGTACTAGGACGGCTAGTCCGCTCTCTAAACTGGTGTCAACCACACAGACCCGTACACCGTTGCCAGGGATGCGTCGTCTTATGAGATGGGTCTTCGGTTGGGCGAGAGGATCAGGGACCAGGACTGTTGCTTGAGGGGAGTTGCCGTGGAGGCCGACCTTGCTGCTCCTGCATACACTTGGAGAGAGGGACAGGCTGCTCGATCCTTCCTCTTTACATATATATCATCCAGCTGCTATGCACCTTCCACAGAATAAGGAGACCCGGCGGTGCTGGCATGTTTGAGGGATTTGAGCCAGCTCGGGTCCTTTTGACTGGGGCACGCTAGCTTTGGCTCATCTCTATCACGGTTCTGGGATGTCTGAGCCGTCGGTAGCGGTTGAGAGTCAGAACTGTGCCTTTCATCCGGCCTCTGACCCGGTAAACATTCTTTCACTCCTTCAGTTATTCTTTGTCATTCTCAACTTGCTCAACCAGCTGATTACCATTTCTTTCTCTGTTGCCGGATGGTCATTACGTATTACCGTATTCTACCTCAGGGTCGAGCATACTGAGACTCTCCTGCCTAGTCTAAGAGGATTCCTCTGTTATTCTGGCCATTGCATCTACACTCATTGCCAGTGGTGTAGGATCCTGAGTACTGGAGGAGAGTGCTTCCGTAGACGGACTGGGAGCTGTCCGATGTAAGTACAAAAGTACCTCTGAACATTTAGCTTCCGTTAGCTGTTTCTCTCTTTCTTTTTGAATGCACCCCCAATCACTGATTTCTTATCTTTTGTAGCTATTCCTGATCCATGGCGATTGCGAGAGCTTGAGTACCTTATTCGGGCCGAGGGCCTGAGTTGCACAACTCGGTCGAGGCTGCTTGAGTTCAGTGGGTACTGGTTGATCGGTACTTCCTCGGAGAGAGGGTTCTACGACACTCCGGTAGCTCCAGCAACAGTGAGGGTTTGCCTACATGCCTGTCCTTCAGCACATGTGTCTCCTAGAGGGTTTGACCCGGAGGATCTGGAGGTGGGAGTACAGGGCTTCTTCGGTGAACGATTTTTCTGTCCGTCGTGATTTCCCCTCTACTTTCGCCTCTCCGGATGCAGGCGCGCTTCCAAGATTCTCGAGTATACTCAGGTGACTTTTCTGATCCTTCGGTCTCTTATTTACTTTCATTATTGATTTTCACGTGGTTTTTCTTTCAGATCCACTGATACCATTTGCTTTCTCTGTAACTAATGTAGGAGCGGAAGACGCATAAGACTGTGCTCACATACAGGCGGAGGCAGGGGCTGAGCGGGGAATTATTGCTGCGCGCTCCGCTGACTGTGGCCGGTGAGTATTGGCGGGGTGACGTTCATTCCACCGGACAGTGACGTGGTGCTGGATCCTTGGTCTAGGCTTGGGATC
The DNA here is from genome assembly GCF_014843425.1 of Jatropha curcas. The sequence goes on along the minus strand of NW_023591453.1, from coordinate 1,175,422 downwards.
GGCATTTTTCATTCCTGCTGATCGTTCGGCGGCTCCCTCCTCCGGTGCAGCTGGACCCTGAGCATACTACACAGTAAGTCAAAAACCAAATTTACAACAGTTAAGAGTACTTTACCTGGAATAGCCTTTTAATGGATTGTTTCTTTTTGCAGAGGTGCCGGCCCGAGACGGTACCAGGAGATTTGCTAGCGATTCGGATTTGCCCGATCCTACATCGGTCGCTCTTACTCTGATGTACATGAGCGGTGTAAGTAACAGGCCTTCTTGGCTTATCCTTCTTCCTTATTATTATTTTTATCTTTCCTTACACATCTTTGTTCTACCAGGACCTGAAATCGGGGTAGGCTGCGAATGGCATCAGTCTCGTCAGTCTAGTGCTGGTGACCAATCCAGCGGAGGTAGAGCGCTTCAGCGAGGCTGGAGCGTTGAGGGATCCCGCTCGAGGAGGAATGAGGACGGCCTCTTCTTCGATGATGCACACTGTCTCGCAAACCCCCTCAGCTTGCTGTTGGTTCGAGCCGTAGGCAGCGGTAGTCAGTCCTGCTCCGCCCATCTCAAGCCATTTTTTGACATTTTTTTTGAACATTTAGTAGTTTCTATAATTATTTTTTATTATTTTTAGGAGGACTGTACAGTTATATCATTATTTTTTCATGACATTATTTCATTATTTCCATAATATTTTGCTTTTATTATATTGTCGTAGGGTTTATGTTTTTGACAACTTTGAAGTTCTTGTTCCTGCAAAAAATAAAACCAAATACAAAAAACACGAATAAAAACGGTGTCCATTTATTTACAAAGAGCGTCCACCTTGTTAGCAGTCAATGGGCTAATTTATTGTAAAGAATGAAATAAAAAATGAAATAATAAGAATAAATAATGGAACTTAAAATGAAATACACAAGAATCAATTCATAAACATTAAGTTGAATCGTTTGAAGGGCATTACCTGATAGAGGCGGTTAACGCGGTCCTAAAGATTCAACCTTCCTCATTGCTACAAAACCGTCTTCTTATTTATCAATGCGGGTTTTAAAATGCCTCACTAAACGCCGAGCAGTCCATTGCATGACAGACCTTGTCCAACTACCCTTGACAGTGGGACATTATTGTCGGACAATTGACGATGCTTCGCTCATCGCGTCCTTACCCCGTCTATAAATGGGGAACGTTTCCCTCAGTTTCTCCTTCTACATTCCAGCATTCGAAGCCCAAATAGTTTCTCGGATAGATCCTTTTCCATGGCCTTTAGAAACAAGTCTCATCTTTGGTTCCAATCCATTCCTGTACGATCTTATGGCAAATTCCTCCTATGAACCAAACTGTTTGGCAAATATTCAAGACTAAAAACCTGTGTGCACTATGGTTTCTTGTCTTGGTTCGTTACTCATTTTTTTAATCCTAACACCATCGTTTTCCGGTTAAGGATCGGAGTAAACTCCGGACCTATCGAGGAGAGGTGGGCTGTGATGGACCATGTCATCCTGCATCAAGGACGGAAACTCCAGCTTACCCCATGCGGTCGCCAGGTATTGATCGTAGCTGATGGTAGATTGCGGCCTTTGCTGTGCGAGTGTTATCCTTCCTGATGCGATAAATAGTGGATCAAGGGCGCTTCCCCTTTGGAACGCTTTCGTTGATACAGGGTTTTTTCTGTCTACTGATCTCAGAATCCCTTCGATCCGAAGCTCTGTGCTTCTTGTGTTGAATGTGAATTGCCATGAAATCGCCAAACCTGAATGAGATTTTCCGACTTTGCTGACCTGTTGTTCGTGAATGCAGATTGTACCATCATACTGTCCTTTATGATGATCAGTAGTGGAGAATAATGTGTTGGGTCAGGGAATATTGCCCTTCACATCACCGGACTTTTCAATGTTCAATTTCCATCGGCGGGTTGTCCACTGCTATTGCCAAGTCTGGCTCTGACAAATTAAGGCCTTTGTTCTCCGGTTCCAGCTCGCTAATTGCCGGACCCTATGGGCCGCCATTTTCTAAATCTCGGTTCGGAGACGCTTCGATTTTGGGGATAACCCCTACTATTGGTGACTTGTCCTTGGTGGAGGATTGACTGGTGACGACCGGAAGTATGAATTCCTCAACTAATATGCTGATACTGCAGTCTATAGACCGTTTCCATGGTCGCTAATTTCCCTGATAGATCAAGCCGGTCTAGTATGGTGATGATACAGCGGTGATTCCCAAGTCCCATAACTTCGAGAGTTGGTCTTGATAACACCGACATGCTATTGACCAATTTGCGGCTGATTCCGTTGGCGAATCGAAACACCATGTATTTAGATGAAGGAACGATGCAGCTGACACCCGTGGCACCCACATATGCCAACGGTTTCTGTTACCCCATAATGATAAGTCATGCTCTTGTGAAAATGGCCTTTGCTGCATAGCCCCACTAGAGAGTGAATTGTTGGTGTTGCCTTTTTCTTTTTGCACTCACGCCATGTAGCTTTGTATTTGAATGTAATCTGCTTCTCCTTTTTAATGATCCTGATGATCGTGTCTTTATAAAAATTCCTGTTGTTCTGGCAGACATGAGATCAAAAAACAGACAATAAATTTTTTTCTTTCGAATCGTTTGTTGCGTTAGTTATTGGGCCTCCTGCCCTTGGAGTTAACAAATGAAAGCTCATAAGAAAGAGATTATTCTTATAAGTAAAGAGCTTACACTGTGAAATAACAAAGATGGGTCGGGTTGCACTTTTTATTACCCTGCATTAATCAGACAAAGAAATAACAAATGTAACTCCTTTATGTTGCATGAACCTATATGTTATAAGTTTATTCAGGTTTTTATATTGATCTTTCCGGGGAATGGAAATCACTGAGGAAAGTGGTGCTCTTCCTTCGATCAATGTCTTTAAATATGAGTTAATTGTTTAGGCAAGGACCAACAGCCCGAAACATTTTAGGACAAATGAGTTCGATCTTTGTTTAAAATAAGCAGAGAGGAAGGCTCTGCATTCTTCGGCCTATAACCCCGAACAAAAAGAAAAATTTTGAATTCAAATCCCTTATTGATCTTACTTCTTTTCAACATTAGTTACAGGAAGTAAAACCAGAACTTATTTTAATACAATTGGTCACTTGCTCTTAAAGCTACCTCGGTTTTCCTATTCTCCTTCGAGGTTCGTAAGTTGATGGTGTGGAGTAAAAAAAACCAATCACAAATTTATCACTGAACGTCATGGCATGGGATTTTGGCATTAAACAGCACCACACGTTTGGATCCCAAAAATTTGTTTTATTATGCAATTTTTATTCATTGCCTCCTAACTTTTGCCTAGCCGCCCTTTCGGGTTTTCAAACGTAGCGAGCTTAATTTTTGCCTAAAGGCCGCCCTTTTCGGTTTTCAAACTTAAGCTAAATTTTTTTTTTTTTAAATCGAAATCATGCAGTTTCAGGCGCATAAAATCTTTTCAGTTTGGTCCTGATTGACGATTCGGTTGACAGGCTTCCCCTTGCCAGTGGTGGACTTAATTTTTTTCAAAGCGGCGCCTTTTGCTAATAACTTGTGAATTCTGAAAACTGATTGGCCATGCAGTTGGGCTTAGAATTTCCCACCAGGGGATGATTCTAGGCTTCGGTTGATTCAAGATTAATTCTTGGATCAAAAACCCAAATGTCCATTTGTTTTAATTGCCCCTTGGATAGTGTTTACTGTTTATTGTAGGAAAACGGAAGCAATTCTTTCTTTTCTCATCTGATTTCTGGAAATCGAGCAATTTCAGTTTTTTTCCGTCTAAGAGCTGGCCAAAAATCTTCAAACTCTTCTTGGACCCCCATTCTTTCTTGCGGTCAGGATGGGGACCAGCTTTTCTACCAAAACCCTGAGAGACTTCTTTTTTGAGCTCTAATTCGGTAACCAACTTGGCCTTCATTCCATTATTACAAGTTTCAAAAGGAGAGGGCTCGCATTACTTGATTTTGAGATGTTGAGGTGGCGATGCCCCCAGAGCTGGCAAAAGGAAGTTTCCTCAGCCTAGCTTCTGTACCTTTCACACAATCTTCGAACAGTGATTCTCGTTGAATCTCCCTTATTCACAAGCTTCTACTGCACCATTTTAAGGCCTGGAGGCGAAATTAAGGGAGAAAAGAAATTTGGTTGTGGAGGGGGGGCTTTTTTTCCCCCCCAAAAAAAAAAACCCCTTTTTTTTTTGTTTTTTATAAAATTCCCTAATTTTAAAAAGCCAATGGCCAAATACCGTT
>NW_023591453.1:1075932-1170692 GCF_014843425.1 Jatropha curcas | reverse complement strand
TAGCCATTAAACAGATATTTTAGCAAATCTTTCTTGATATGTGGGCTTTCAGGAATTGTAATTGTCGAATTCTACTCATGCAGCTTACAAAAGCTGCTTCGCTTTCTCTTTTGTTTGACTGCTTTTCTAATTATAGGACAATTAGCTGATATGGTCCAGGTTTGTTTGCATTCTAACCAACACTTAGGGTTCTTTCTTTGGTAGTTCCCATTCTTGGGTGGAAAGTTCTTATTGTAACTTTTTTCGTGGCCTTTCCACTTTTTGTATAGACTTTATATTTTAGCACAGTTGCTAAAATCATCCACTATCAGATCAAAGACACTTTTCTTCACTTAGATTTTACCCTCAAGCCAGTTAACTTGTCTTTTCTTATCTTTCTGTTGTAAAGAAGATTTCTTTTCTTCTGGAAACAGAGCTCCTTAAGTATTCATAAGTGACGGGCAGTGTCTTTGTAATTCTGACAGTCTATAGAATCCCATTTTCTAGTGAATTCTAGATGTTTCTTAACAAGCTCTTTCTTGAAATTTTCTTTTCGAGAGTTGTTCAAAGCGTTAACTATATGTAGCTAATCTAGAATTTATTCTGCCATACGTTTCCCTTCTTCAATACTAAACATTTATTGCTCTCAAAGGATATTCTATTTCTGTTTTACTCTATCTGTTACTCATAGTGACTTTAGTTCCATACCTCTGTCGCAGATTTACATTAGAACTTTGTTGTATCATTTGCATCTAAAGCACAATGAAGGAATATTAATGGCTTTTGGCATTTACAGGCATGTTATTTCCATAAGGCACGGTTATAATTTTCTTTGTTTTTCTAACTAAACTCATCTCTACAGTTTTCATGGGAATGAGGCCAGTGTACCATTCCTCCAGCAGTTTATATCAACTGTTTTCATGAAGTTCCATTTAGTTTTCCAGTAAAGAGTAATTGAGTCGTTGAAAAGGAAGTTAGAAACAGATGTCCTTTTTCAAAGAGAAAGAGGAAGTGGGTTGCCATGATCTTATTCTCTTAAGCGGTTAAGCTTCGGTATAAGTCAAGGCTAAAGCTGCTGATACTAGGATTTGGGTTACGATATGTTATGGCACCAAACCCAACGAGGGGGGTGAATTGGGTTTTCAAAAACAGATAAAATTTTAGGAAATTCTAAACAAATATAGAATTACTAAGTGCAGACGGAAACAAGAACTTTGTGAGAAAGAATATGGATTGTCACCTACAATTGTTCTATTTATAAAAGGAGAGAGTCTGTGCAAAGTGAGCTATTTGATCAGGCAGACTTCACACGATTATCAATATCAGAGCTTCTTTAGAAGGAAAGCTATTGAAAGTTAAGAAACTTCCTCATAATTTTAAAGATATTAAGCTATGTGCAAACAGTTATTTGATTCGAACTTTTCAAGAGCCTTTAATCAGTATCAGACAAATTTTAAAGGAAAGTATTGTGATAGCTTCTTATAAAGTTTAGATTAATTAGAAACCCAAGGCAAGGATTTAAGTGACTGAAAACAGGTTAGAAATTGGTTATTCAGTTATTGAATTCAGTTCTAATTGTTCAGAAAGATAAGACTTATTTACGTTTTAGAAACTGATCATTAATTTAGCGTTTCATAAAATAAGCGAGATGGTGTTATTACCAGTATCAAGCACTTCAAATTAAAAGATTAACACAGATATTTAGGGTCGGCATAATCGCCCTACATTCTTCCCCAAGCGCTCTATTAGATCATCAACTAGTGTGATGGTTGTGAGTAGAGACAAACCAACAACAAGGCAATAGATAAACACTAGATCTACCTTTTGTCCCATTAGATTTTCCAAAAGGTCTGTTAAACTCACCCTTTCTGTTTTTGGTGGTCAGGAAATCAATTCAAGGATTAATTCATACATGCGAGCAAGGTCGCTTGAAAACCTCTATCAATAGCTATCTAACCTAAACTATTACATCAAAAGTTTACAATTAAAGAGCTGTTACTATGATTACAGGATTATAATGACAGAAGAAACGCACATCATAAGCACAGGAAAATAGTTTATCAGATTAGGAAGATCGATTAAAACAGAACCGTTTTTCAAAAGTATTGTAAATTGTTTCATTTAAATATAAAACGTTAAGGTAGAGTGAGGAAAAATGGGTAGAGGAGTTAGTTTTGAGGAGATAAAGATTGATCAAGAGAGAATGTTTAAATGAAAAAACTTTACATCACTAGCTTAAGACGTGAAGTCCTTATTTATAGAGGAGTTTGTCCCTTGTTTTGGAAAGTGGAATATTTCAGGTTGAAATCATAAATATTTTGCTTCTTTTTTTTTTTGCTAGAAGATGCGAAACTCTTTGTTACCAAAATTATTTTTCCTTTTGGTAAGAGATAACCACGAATTTTGCTTTCCTTGACAAGATGCTTTCAGAGCATTATTTTGGAAATATTTTTTACGGAGGATGCTTTACTAAACGAAAAGATTTCTTCGTTCTTTAAGGTAGAAAATTAATTAGTACTTTGATCTTTCAAAATATATTCCGAAAAATGTATGTTTTATGTACCAAAAACATTAGGAGAATTCTCTTTATATTAGGAAATTAAATCATTTCGATATTGAAAGACTATTTTCGGAACATAAAGATTTATTTTGGAATCTAATTTCCGAAAATTTTTTGACTGAAGAGAAAAGTTACTTATGTGTCATATTGAATTTTCTCCCTATTCTACAAAGTGTCCTAGGAAACTAACACTTTAGAGTTTTTCGGTAATCTTCACACTCAATGTAGGACTTGCCTTGTCCGATTTCTTTTCATATAAATTTCATAAAATATTAGCCACATAATATAATTTTTAAATTACTTTATTTTATTTAATCTCAAATCCGATATTGAAATTGGATTTTTTGTGAGCACGGCGACGGCTGCACAACGCTTAACATGTTGTTCCGCTAGTGACATTAGTAAATTTGAAATACGCCCGAGAAGGAGTATTATTTATAGAACCGTTAATGTAGCATCAGCAGCCAAGGTGAGTGACACCAAACGACAAGATTGGGCGTCAGGCACAATGAGTCGCAATCCATGACGATAACAATTGACGTTTGCTTTTAATGATGTCCTTTTGCACTGTTTCACATTCACATGGGTTCTAGTTACTGCCACTTTCTTTAATTTATTTTTTAAAATAAATTCTGGACTAATTAGTAAGATTTTGCAGAATATTCATAAAAGTTGAGGGATATTTTTTTAAATAATTTACTAATTTAGAAGATTTGCAACAATATTTAAAGTTGGTCGAACCTTCATTATCCGCAACCTTTCGATTTGGTTAAATTTCATATTAAATCGCTTTATGTAACTTGGAGACTAATATCATTAGTTGATCCTACCACTCATTTTGAATTTATCCAACTCATTATTTTAATTCTTAAATTGATTCAATTTTAAAATTCAAAAAACTCAATATTATTTTATTTATTTATTATATGATACTTGGTTTGATTTCATTATATTGTTTTTTAAATTGGGTATGAGTTTCATTCTTTTAATCAAAATTCCAAACTTTAGTTTACTTTTAGGTGTTAGTAATTCCTTTTTAGGAACAATATACCTAAGTAAATTAGGGTGTAATGTATGATTAGATGAAAATTCAGAGTGCTCAGGGTACAAAGTAGATTGAATGAATTAATACTATTGAAAAGTTTGAGGATGAAATGAAGTTTCGCCCGTGAGTTGAGAGAAAATTTTATAAAATCTAATACTAATTTTTTAAGTTTAGCAACATTATTTTTATGACTTTAAATTTATTACAAAAATTTTTCAGTTTTATATAATTAGACTTTAATTGCTCTATCCAATAAAAGCATTTACACAAACAAAATAACAGTGTGTGTGTTTACATAAAAAAACAGTATTTTTTGTTTAAAGGTGTGTATTGACTCTTCGAAAAAAAAAGCAGTGACATTTTTGTTATTTGCTCCGTGTATGGCCGGTATGGCAATATAATTATTGTATTATTACACCTACTTGCTGTCACCTTTTTGCGCTAATAGTTTTCTAGCTTTCCTACAGATTCCTTGAAAATATAATCTCATTCAGATTCAGATTTCTATGCCTCACTGTCACAGTCATAAGCCATGGCGAAAAGGTTGTTCTGTGTGATTCTTATGCTTTATCGTCTTTTACCTTATATACCCACTTACTTATTCTTTTGTAATTTGGTACGGTGTTTTTATTTTTTTTATTTTTTAATTTCTTTTAGGAAAAAATTTGGATAATGAATAGATTTTGGTTTTATATTTTATTATAAGTTGCAGAGGTACCAACATGGTGATTAGGTTGATCTGTTGCGAAAGATGCCGCAGAAAATAGAAGATTATCTTGCAAAATTCCTAGTGAGTATCATTTCTTTTTTTTTCTATTTTTGTATTTTATTCTTTTTGCTTTCTTTGCATAGAGTTCAAAATCAGTGATTGTGAGAGCAAAACAGAACAATACTGTATTGTTGCAGTCCAGAAAAGATTCAGAACAGAAAGATCTTCGTATTGAGTGGTGGCATCAGTCGTGTATTGAATTCTTCAAAACAACCACCACACCCCACCACACCAACACCACCAACCAACACCACCCACCAAACACACCCCCCACCACCACACCAACCACCCGAAGATCACGACAAAAACGCAGAAGCCTCTCTCGGGTGTGGTCAAATGTTCTGAGGGGCGTCATTGGGGCATGTTTTGAGGTTTACAGGCTTCCGCCTTTTTTTATGGACACATCCCATACCATGGTACGAAGCTTTGGACGCCGGTGGTATGATGTGAGCTGCAGTGGCTTTATTAAGCGGTGCGGAGGGATTTGTTAGTGGGTAGATGTGATTGCTTAAGTGAGGAATTCGTGGGATGTATAGTCATTGTAAAAAGAGATGTGGTTGGGCTAGTTTATGTTATGATCTTCAATTAATTTGCTTTTTTTATCCAAATTACGACGGTAGAAACCGCACTGAATTTAACATCGAAAAAATCGCCAAAAAAAAAAAAAAAAAAAGGAGTTTATATGAGGAGTGTATTGTTTAGGTCTGTGCTGCTTTACTCTATCGGTCATTAAAATTGCGCTATCGTATTTTCCTATTTCTGTTTCTTTTTAATTCACCCAACCAACTAATATTGATTATATAATATTATATATTAAATAAAGTTATTAGTTTATTATTGAATTTAAATTTATTTCTATTTATATAAATTATTAAATGGTGTAAGGCTCGGGATACAATTTTTGTTTTTATTCAAGGAGCTATCCTATAGTTGACTGAATTATACTAATTAATTAACATGAATTTTGTAGTTGAGGAATAATCTTTTTTCTACTATAGATTGTCTTATTATTATATTTAATTTTATAATTATAACTATTCTAATTATAACTTTATCTTTTTAATTAAAAATGTCAACGTTTCAAACCTTTTTGTTTTTTTAATCCAGTCAGAAAAATATGAAAAAAAATCTACATTTTGTTTAGCTATGAATTTGTTTTGTCATAAAGTTTAGAAATCATCATTTTTTCACATGATTGCTTTTATTATTTCATACGATTAAATTTGTCCTATAACTCATTTTTATTTTGCCATTTAAATTTTTCTATTTGTAAAAGGAAATCTTCTCTTATATTGAGTATGCTTCTTTCCAACAATTGGTTGACAAGACAATCCGTTATAATCCTAGAGTTTATTAAATATGTACGAGAAAAAGTGGCATTTTGATATTTTTTATAATCAAAATTAGTGTATCCTTTTGATTAATAATACTCTCATATATCATTATCTTGTAAAATTATTTTATGTGAACCTTCAATTTAATCATGAAAATCATATACCTTATCATCTTTTATTAAATCAAGATGGATGAAAATCTTCTCTCTTGTGTTCTTAGCATTCCTAGCGAAGGATGAAAAATTCTTTTATTAAAATATTCGTCTGAACAACCCTTTTTTACTTTAAAATAAAGTCAATTTTGAACGATAATTCATCTACACATAAAATAATTGAACCGTTTGTTATCAAAATGAGATAAATGCATCTATTTCCTTATTTTATTCATCATTTATATATTTACAATTTCTTTCACGAGAATTTCTAATTACCATCCGAAGAAAACTAATATTTTTATATGTTTTAGCTAAATAAAAAAATAAATCCTCCTCTTTCTATCATTTTCTATTTGAATATAGTTAATAAAAGATTTTTATTTTTACCTTTTGGAGGAATTCTGACTTTATATGACGCGGAACCTTATGGAAATTAATTCCAAGAACTCTATGACAAGATTGGAATAGTTTCAAAGATCAAACTAAACTCTCCCTCTATGGCACCCAAAGTTTAAGGAAGCAAGAACACCAATAATTGAGTAAATAAAAACAAGATAAACGCCACAAGTAAATTGATAAGTTTACATTGATTCTTGATTTCTTGATCGCAAATCAGAGGAAAGCAAATTCACAATCACTCTAATCCAAAGAACACGCCAAAAGCAAACAAAATCTGAACATTTATTTTAATTCATTGAATGATTTGTTTAACAATAAAACAAAGCTATTTATGCTAGATCTAAAAGCCTAATCCTTAAAGGATTTAGAATAACTAATCCAAACAAATTAAGGATAAGGATTAACTAATCTAAAGCAACAAAGGATAAGAATAGTTAATCTTAACAAATTAAGGATAAGGAATAACTAATTCAAATCAATTAAGGATAAAGATTAACTAATCCAAACAAACTAAGGATAAGGAATAATTAATCCAACTCAACTAAGGATAAGGAATAATTAATCCAAACCAACTAAGGATAAATAATAACTAATCCAAACAAATTAAGAATAAAAAATAAGGCTAGTCGAATTATTGGTGGCCTAACCCATTAAAAGCATTTCAACTCAAAACTAATACAAATGGGCTAACTTATTACACGAAAGTTATGTTCTAGTACGGCTAGGGTATGCTACACCATCAATATATGCCTCCAACAATGTAAGAAGCCTAGGTGTGCCTTCAAGTTCCACACAACACTTGTTGAAAATGAGATGATGAAGCTCTTGTGTAACTTGGTCTTGAACATATAAGGACATGGCTGCCCCATATCTCTTTGTATGACTTCTTTAATTGGTCCACTAGGAAGCATCAACGGATCTCCTTTGTTGTTCTCCATGCTTCCTTGAGCTCCATAGACGAGTGGTGGTGGATCCATATCATTCCCCCTTTCCTCAAATCTGCATCCATGTCAAAAGGAGACAAATCATTAACATTAAAAGTAGCGGAAACACCATACTCACCTGGCAAGTCTATCTTGTAGGCATTGTCATTAACACGCTCCAAGCCTTGAAATGGACCATCTCCACGTGCATCAAGCTCAGTCTTTCATTGGTTGGGAAACCTCTCCTTCCGAAAGTGTACCCAAACCCAATCTCCAGGCACACACATTAGCTTCTTCATTCTCTTGGTCACAAGGTCAGCATACCGTTTGTTCCCCCTTTCTATGTCTATATTAGCTCTAGCCTTAGCGTGCATCTCCCTGACTAAGGCGGCCTTCTTCTCACCATAAGAAAATTCCTGTAACAAAGAAATAATACTAGAAGGCAGAGTAGAAGTGTCAATGTTAGGAAAATTAAGCAAAAACTCTTTAAACCGAATCATCACGACCGACCTCTCTCACATAAAGAGTTTGTTTCTTTCTTTCCTCTCTTGGTGTTTTACTCACCATTGGGCCATTAATTTGTTTCTTTTCACTCTTGGCCTCTTTTCCCCTCTTTTCGTCACTCTTTTCACACTTTTGCTCTATCGAATTCGAAACCTCGCTCCCATTTTCCCTCAAAGTTGAAGCCTCTTTCTCAGGTAGCTTCTGTTGATCAGTAGATACTTCAAATTCCTGCAAAGGATCAACAAACACACTTGGCAAAGATGGGTTAAGATCATTAATGGCCAAATAAGCTCCCTTGCACAAAGGTACAAGTATAGGTTGATTGTTGTACAAAGCATGTTTAACCTCACTTGTCCTAGCTATCAAACTCACATTCTTTTTTTTTTCTTTTCCCTCTTTCTTTTTATTTGCACTCTATTTATTTTCACTCATTTTATTTTCACTCTCTTTTTCCTTCTTTACAGCCTCAAGTGTCATCCTTTGCTTATCACATTGGTCTTCATACACTTCTTTTGAGGAAAGTGGTGTTAGAATGGTCTTTTGCCCATCCTTTGTGAATGAATATTTATTGAGGTATTCCACACTTTTCCCTCCTTGCACCCTTCTTACTAATTCATTGTGCAAATCCCTAAAGTAATGAGTAGGGATAAACTTTTGGTGCATTAATCCCTTCATAGTCTCCCATTGCGGCACATGTTGCATTCTCTTCTTTTTCCTTTTTAATAGTAACTGTTCCACTAGAACATGGCATATCCTTTGAACTCAACAGCTGCAAGGTGGGGCTTTTTCTCATCGGAATAATTATGGCATTCGAAGATTTGCTCTACCTTTCTTTCCCATTCAAGGTATTCTTCAGCGTTGTTTTTACCATAAAATTCTAGAATCCTCATCTTGATGGATTCCAAGTGCCCATCAACCTTACTAACATCAGTGTTTTTAGCCTCCTCTTCATCATGGGCTTGAAATCTAGTTGGGGCAGGAGTATGTGGACGAGCTCTTGTTACATTAGAGCTTTGGGCTGCTTTTATTTCTTTCAACTCCTCTCTCGTGTCTTAGAGGAATTTGTTGTGAGTTCGAAACTGTCCTTGAATTGACTCCATTAAAAGTTTTAATTGGAGATCCTTTAATTGACTTCTGTCCCCACTATTATCTCTAGACTTGCATGTACTCATGGTTAGTGCTCAAAACAGAAAACACGAAAAGATTTGAGTCACTCCCTCACGTGTTTACACTCTTTAATCACTCCTTGTAATTCCTCCAATTGTACTTCAAAATCTTAGGCTGACTAACCAACTCAAAAGTACGTTTAGAAACAAAGAATAAACCTTAACAATAAAAGTAAACACAAATTCTAGAAAGAAGATTCAAACATAAATGGATGGTAGCACAAGGACAAGACTATGTACTACTTGATTATATAAACTTAGAGTGTAGGAACAAATAAACACACTCTAACAATGTAGAAGAAGCAAAGATAGCACAAAAACAAAGGAAACAAAACTAGAATTAAGAAGACGAATTCTGGATATAATGTAGGAATTTAGTTCACCACAAAAAGCAAACCAAATATGGACCTAATTTAATTCTACCCAATCAAAGCAAGCAAACAATAAAACGAAAAATTCAGATTTGATTAATTTGATTAATTTAACTCTGAAGGTGCATCATTGTGCAAATAAGTGTAAGATAAGCTGTTCTAGCAAGAATAACTAGGTTGTCCAAACAAGGGTCATGTGTTTCCTAAGAATAAGATCCCAAATTAAGTCAAAATATTATGCCTTATCCCAAACAATATAATCCAATCTAGATAAGATTAGGTTTTTACAAGGATTTAAGTGGATAAGTTTAAGCTCCAGAAGATATGGACAAATAATTATGCTGCCTTATCCCACAAAATAGATAAATTAGATTTTATCAAAAGATTAAAGTGGATAAGTTTAATCTCCAAAAGATAAGGATAAATAATTATGCTGCCTTATCCCACAAAGTAGATAAGATTAGATTTTATCAAAAGATTAAAGGATAAGTTTAATCTCAAAAAGATAAGGACAAATAATTATGTTGCCTTATCCCACAAAGTATAACCCAATCTAGATAAGGATAAGCTCTATCAAGAAGCAAAGTGGATAAGTTTAAATTCCACAAGATAAGGTCAAAATCTCTATGGATTAAGATAAAAAACCACACCACACAAGGACAACTTCAATGGTAGCCGAATTTTTCCTTTCTCTTTCTTTTTTTTTTTAAACAGATCTGATTAGACAAATCTAAAGCCACATATTTTTTTTTTTTTGGAAGAAACAAGAACGAACAAGAAATCACAACTATGCAAAATTCAGAATTAAAACTAATCAAAACTATAAGGCAAACACAAGAATTCAAGAAAATAAAAAAACTCAAAACCCTAGAACTAAGAAAAATAAGAATTTAACTTAATCTTTGGCTCTAATACCAAACTGATGCGGAACCCTATGGAAATTAATTCCAAGAACTCTATGACAAGATTGGAATAGTTTCTAAACTCCCCTCTATGGCACCCAAAGCTAGATAGCAGAACCAATAATAGAAGTAAATAAGAACAAATTAAATGGCACAAATTGATAAGTTTACCTTGATTCTTGATGCAATTAGAGGAAAGCAATCTCACAATCACTCTAATCAAAGAACACGCCAAAAAGCATGAACAAATCTAAAGATTTTATTAATTCATTGAATGATTTGTTTAACAACAAAACAAAGCTATTTATACTAGATCTAAAAGCCTGATCCTTAAAAGATTTAGAATAACTAATCCAAATAAATTAAGGATAAGGATGAACTAATCTAAACCAACTAAGGATAAGAATAACTAATCTTAATAAATTAAGGATAAGGAATAACTAATCCAAACGAAATAAGGATAAGGATTAACTAATCCAAAAAAACTAAGGATAAGAAATAATTAATCCAAATCAACTAAGGATAAGGAATAATTAATCCAAACCAACTAAGGATAAATAATAAGTAATCCAAACAAACTAAGGATAAAATATAGGGCTGGTCGAATTATTGGTGGCCCAACCCATTAAAAACATTAGAACTCAAAACTAATACAAATGGGCTAACTTATTACTCGAAAGTTATGCTCTAGTACAGCCAGGGCGTGCTACACCATCAACATATGCGTCCAACAATGTAAGAAGCCTAGGTGTGCTTTCAAGTTCCACACAACACTTGTTGAAAGTAAGATCATGAAGCTTGTGAAACTTGGTCTTGAACATATAAGGACATGGCTGCCCCAGCTGCCCCATATCTCTTTGTATGACTTCTTATAATTGGTCCACTAGGAAGCATCAACGGATCTCCTTTGTTGTTCTCCATGCTTCCTTGAGCTCTATAGACGAGTGGTGGTGGATCCGTATCATCATATTTATTCTTTCTGGAGTTAATCTTCTTGATTAGAAGTGTATGTCATAGGTAAAGCATGTACCCAATCATATTTTGTTAAATGTGCTAAAGAATAAAGTAAATACAATTTTATGTATAGTAGATTAAGTCAACCGTAATGTTGTTTAATATAATTTAGATGGAGATTGCATTTTGAAGGGACTTCCAACTAAAAATTTATATATGTTTTTTGAACTGGAAAATATCAAGCTTTATTAGCTAATGGAATAAATATATGACAAGCACGGCGGGATTGAATCCCCCAAACTTCAAAATGGTCATAACTAATAGAGGCCTTAGCAAGATTATGAGCACCCAGATTAGCTTGCCTTGTCTTTGAACCCATCTAATGTTAATATCACTCCTAATGGCTAAGATAGCCTTACAATCCGAAACTAATAAACCAAATTCAGAGTTATCCCAAAAAGAAGAATTAATGGCAAAAACTAAATAATGGCAGTCCGAAAAAATTGAACCATATAAAGGCAAATTGTCGCGAGCAAACATAAGGCACCTATGCAATGCTAAAGCCTCCACCAGAGAAGGAGTTACAGTACCCTCTTGATAATTAGAAATGGCCAAATGGAAACAACCTTCATCAGATTCGACAATAGTGGCAAAACCAGTAAAACCAGTGTTGTTGAAACTGGCCCCATTAACAAAAGCCTTCCAACCTGTATCGTGGAGCATGACAAAAGGGTCAGTAGTGGGACCTTGCATGGAATTGAGGTGAAGACGAGAAGATGACGTTCGAGAAGAATGAGAGGCCCTCTAATCTTGAACAAAACGACAGACTGTGGCATGGATTTGCTGAGGTGTCAAAAAATCATTGGACCAGACCATCTCGTTTCGAGCAAACCATATTTTCCAAGCAATAGACCACACAACTCAGCAGCTTCTTTCCCTTGACTAGTCAGTACCTGCACGAAAAAAAGTGAGAAAGAAATATTTGGCATTGGTAAACTAACGCCACCAAAACTCCAAACACTCGCCACCCTCCCACAATGAAGCAAACAGTGATCCAAATCTTTCTCCAAATTAAAGAAAATACGCTCACCCCCCACCTCTAGACCACGACCTCGAAGCTTCATCCTAGTTGGCAAAACACCCCTTAAAGCTCTCCACAAAAAATCCTTAACCTTCGGTGGTACATCAAATGTCCAAATTCTACTCCAAAACTCCCTTGGACATTTAGGTGGTTCTGTACCAAAAATCTTCAAACTCAAATAATAAGCCGTCTTAACACTATACACACCCTTTTTGTCATAATGCCACAATAAAGTATCCTTCCTATTATAAATACTAAGAGGGATATCAGTAATTTTCTCACACTAAAAAGGTTAATAATTTTCTCAATATCCCACCGACTCTCCCCGGTTACCATAAGATCATACACTCTCATAATATTATTAATAAAGCAATCCCCATCCTCCGCAACAAAAGATCCCTCCTTAGGAATCCATGGATCTCTAGAAGCAAAAATATCCTCCCCATTTCCCACTCTCCAAAGCACCCCTTGCTCTAAAAGCCCACTAGAAGACAGGACACTCTTCCAAATAAAACTAGAATTAGTACCTAGTTGAGCATTTAAAAAATTTCCTTGATGAAAATATTTAGCTTTGAAGACCCTTTAAAGAAAAGTGGTAGTTTCAATTAATAACCTCCACCCCTGTTTTCCTAGTAATGCAATATTAAAGCAAAACAGATCTCGAAAAGCCATCCCACCAAATCCCTTATGACCACTCATATTACTCCAAGAAAGCCAGTTGATGCCTCCCCTTTCACCCTTCCCATTCCACCAAAATCTATTCAAAATAACTTGCAACTCATTACACAAAGATTGCAGCAGTTGGAAAATAGTCATGCAATAAGTAATAGCTTAGGCAGCCGATTTTATAAGAACTTCCCTCCCTATCCTAGAGAAGAATTTGTTACTCCACCCATTCAACCTCTTCCAGAGTCTGTCCTTTAAGAAACTAAAAATTTGTTTTTATTACGCCCAATAAGAGACGGCAAACCCAAGTAAGACCCATTGCCCAGAGGATTAAAAACCCCAAGGGTACCCCGAATACAAGCTCTAAGATTTTCCGTAACATTCGAGCTAAATTGAATACCGAATTCCTGAAAATTTATCGCTTGACTCAAAGCACTAGCATAAGCCTCCAACATAATATAATATATAATATATATTTTATATTATATATAAGAATTCATATTTATAATAGAAGAAAAAAAATAATATGGACTTAATCATAATAGCCCACAAATCACCCTTTCTTGTAGACAATTGACTCTTCCAATCAATCAATTAGTTTTATTAACCTAATAAGGGAAAATTACTATTTCATCCCTGTATTTTGACCAAATTAATAACTTCGTCCATGTATTTTGGTCAAATTACTCGGACATTCCTAAGGTTTCACTCCGTCTGATAATATGGTACTTCTGTCTAAAAAATTGCATTTTTCCGTTTATTTTACGTGAAAAGTCTAAAATACCATTATTATGGGACCCATAAACATGATAAAATGTACATTTTAATATTTCTAAATTATATTTTCCTTTTTTGCCTTATTCCAATCAATGACTTAGAATATCAAAGAAACGGAACTACTGGTGACCTTGACCAATCATCATCGCCGCCTCCTTGTCCCGCTATTGTCAACCCCCCTCAACCTATATCCCCTTAACTGTCATCACCACCTCCATAATAGGTTTACAAATCAACGTCGTCGGTATAATTATAGACGTTCCAAAACCAGAAGAGACAACCCCAGTAACATATGCGAGCTTCAAATTCCTACCAAAAGAAACAACAAATCTCCAATACTCAGTTGAAGATTGTTGTAGCCTTGTTATCGTCGATGGAGTTGTGTAACTTCGAAATCCGAACTTGGAAGGCTCTAGAAGAAGGAGACCAAAGGACAATTCGCCTGTAAATCCATCGCCAGACACAAACTCATCAACCCGATGACATTGAAGATGTCTGCCGTGAGGTCCAAATCATGCATCATGGTCACAAGCAGATTCCAATTCTAATTTTCTTTTTATTTTTTGGGAAAATAATTAATTCGTCCCTGAGGTTTAACCAAACTAAGTCATCTCTGTAGTTTGGCAATATTAATTAATGGTCTTTGAGGTTTACTTCCGTCAAACCACTTGGTCCTTCAGTCCATTTTCCCCAGATTTTTTCGTTAAAACCTTTAAACAAGACTAAAATATCCTGACACATAAGAATGGAAAATAATTAATTCGTCTCTGAGGTTTGACCGAACTAACTAAGTCATCTATGCACTTTAGCAATATTAATTAATGATCCCTGAGGTATACCTCTGTCAAACCATTTGGTAATTCTATTTATTTTCTCTTGATTTTTCTATTAAAACCTTAAAAAAGACTAAAATATCATTACATTTAAGAAGAAAAAGACTAAACTAACCTAGTTTATTTGCTTTATAACAGAATGACAATTAAGTCTTATCAAACTTACAATTGGAATTCTGCAAAAAATGTGAATTTTTTTTTTTATTTTCTAAATATTCTTACTATTTCTATGGTCCTACCTTCATTTCATTAGTTGTAGTTTGTAATGGAATATAGAAAACAACTTGTTCTCTTGAATATTGATACCTAAAATAAATGCCTATTATTTTTATTAAAATTAACTCGATATATATTTTTCTTTTTCATATTTTTATTGGTGGCTCAAGATAGTGAAGTGACACATTATATTGATCAAATATTTTTTTGGGTGAATATCAAATAATCAATATATACCCTGAATCATTGTTTTCCCTCCACGATAAATGGAAATTCTAACCTAGGTTAGTTTAGTCTTTTTCTTCTTAAATGTTAGGGTACTTTAGTCTTTTTTTTTAAGGTTTTAATGGAAAAATCTAAAAAAAATGGACGGAATGACCAAATGGTTTGATGGAGGTACATCTCGGGGATCATTAATTAATATTGTTAAACTGTAGGGATGACTTAATTAGTTTGGTCAAACCTCAGGGAATTAATTATTTTCCCTTCTTAGATAGGGTATTTTAGTCCTTTTTAAAGGTTTTAAGGGAAAAATCTTGAGAAAATGGATGGAAGGACCAAGTGGTTTGACGGATATAAGCCTTGGTGACCATTAATTAATATTGCTAAACTGCAGGGATGACTTAATATTGTCAAACTCAGGGACAAATTAGTTATTTTTCCTTGTTTTTCTAGTTTCAATGGGAATATAGTGGAGCTAAAAGGAGCATATGAAGATGATTCAGTCAAGGAAGTGAGTGGTCTTAGAGAGAAGGAGGTGGCGACAACAAGTTGGGACTTGGTGGTCGAGAAGAGGAGGTTAGTGGTGATAGAAACAGTGGTAGTGGAAGAGTGATCAAGATCACAGAAAGGCATCGAGATACGAATGGCGAAGAGGACTATTATTTATGTCGCCAAGGAAACATGAGCCCAACTGTAATACGACTGCATTTCTATAGATGAAATTATGATTCTTTTTCTAATGTTTTGTGGGTCCCATAATATTGGGGTTTTAGTCTTTTTATGTAAAATTAACGGAAAAGTGTCACTTTTTGGATGGAAGGACCATTTAGTTAGACGGAAATAAACCTCAGGGATGTCCGAGTAATTTAATCAAAATACATGGATGAAGTTATTAATTGGATCAAAATACAGGAACAAAATAGTAATTTTCCCAACCTACTAATTATAATTCTCTCCAAATAAGCAAATTCTCTAATAATTGTTTTGTAATTTTGTTGCCCTAAAAAATTAAATGTTTAAAAAAAAAAACATACACTTGTATATCTGTAGGTGTTAATCAAGTTGGGTTAAGCATATTCAAGGATTAAGCTATTTCATGGGAGATATTAATAAAACCTAGCCGCTCTCTCTTTCACTCCCAAACCTAAAATTTAAAAACTCTTTTTTCTTCTTTCACGGACGGCAACCAGTGAGCTCTCACCGGTGGTCACCCCCTTTTTTTTTTTTTTTTTTTTTTTTTTTTTTTTTTTTTTTTTTTTTTTTTTTTTACAAATAATCAATCATATCTGTATACAACATCTGAGTTATTGTTGCTTAAATATTTGGGATTTATTGTCCCCAATAGTGGGATATTGTTCTCAGATTAATTCTAGTTATGTTATAAGCATATGGTGATTTGTCTAATGTTTTTGTATTTGGATAGTTATATAAAATAAGTGCAATCTCTGAAGAATTTGAAGGTAATTAAGTAGACTTTGTAAAAGACAATAGAGTCGAACAGTGGCCATGAACTAGCTACCAAGTTGGATGACACAAATATTATGCTCTGTCAACTCAATCAGATACTTCAAATTAAGATTGTGTTTTTTTATTCTTTGTATAAGTAATTTATTATTAGACTTATTATATAAAAATATAAAAACATATTTATTTATATCTCATATCTGTATACAGTTTCTTCTTAATAAAATTTCTAATTTGATTTTTTCTCAATAAAAAAAAAAAAGCTATTTCGAAGTCGGGTAAATTGCGTCAGATTACTTAGAATTTCGTGTACAACATTAGGTTCTTAACTCAAAAATGATTTAAAAGAAAAACTACTAATTTTGAATCTTACTGTATAATATGGATTTTAACCTCATAATTAATTAAAATTTCAAGAAAATAATTTCGAAGTTTTTTTATTAATTTAAAACAATTCAAACGGATTAACTTTAAATACTTATTATATGTTAATTGAATTCAGATTGTTTGGTATGAATTTATGCGAGCCATAGATAAATCTGGTCCACCAAAAAAAGTTCACCTCTTTAAGTATTGCTAAAACTAAAATTTTCTAGTCACGAGGAGCTCACGTGGATTGAGGAAGTTCTCTCTTCGTTAGATGTTATCGTTCAAAGCCCTACGTTTATTCTCAAAAATAAAAAATAAAAAAACATGTATGTGGCAGAAACATTGGAAATAAAAGCTGCTATTCACAAACCACAATATCGCTATCACACACTCTGAAACTTAGCCTTAAAAATTTTCTCAATTATTATTTTTTTTTTTTCCATATCATCTCAATGATAGGTCTCTTAAAGTAACTTACTTTTTTGCACATGCACTAAGGACCTTCATTTCACATGCACTGGAGACTTTCATGTTTTACCAAAAAAATATATATATTTATTTCTTCAATTCGAGTCACCCTTTTCCTCTAATAATTGAACATCAATCTCTACCAAACTAATCACCAAGTCACCCTTTTCCTTTAATAATTGAACATTAATTGAACATCAATCTCTACCAATCTAATCACCAAGTCACCCTTTTCCTCTAATAATTGGATCCGTACGTTCTTGGTTGTTTGTTGTGAAAATTTTCCTTTCTTTTGATTCTTAAAAGTGGATGCTACTGGAAGGATTTTTGGGGCCTTGTATAAATTATCAACAACGGCAACCAAAATTTTCACATCTTTTTCCATTATAAAGCATGACTGTTTCTCGTAATATGATCACATGATGCCTACACTTATTCAAATGATTCCAATGAATATATTATAGGGGAACAGCGTAAAATTTAAAACCATTTTATAGATTCAAAATCTAAACAACTTCAAATCTCTAGCTAAAACTGAGTTAGGACAATTATTTTAGGGAGCCAAATGAAATTTTTTTAAAATTTTTAAGGGGAAGCAAAACATGATTATATAAATGAATTAATATAATATATATATATATTATATATAATCTTCAGATATAAATTTTGAAAAAAAAAAAAAAAAAAAAAAATTTGGTGTGGCATGGTTCTCTTCAATCCCTAAGGAGCTCTGCCCTTACTAAGTGAGAGACACCAATATGAATATCAACCTCAGTAAATGAGGGACCACTATTTTCATCTCAATCTCAATTGAGGAACTTTAATTTCCATCTCAACCTCAATAAATAAGGGACACCCTTCTCAACCTCAGAAATGAGGAAGCAATTCTGATAACTTCGGCCTGGACTCATAGGGCCTTTGATGATCAGAGGAGGAGGAGGCCCCGTCGCTGATAGTTGCTAGATTTTTCCTGTTTTTCTTTCTTTACTGTATTTTTATACTGAACTTTGACTGTACTTGCACTTGGTTAGTACTGAAAATTTTACATGTATGCATGATTATCAAATTTGAAAGAAAATAAGATTTCTTTTCGGCCCGTGACAACTTGCGGTACCACTTAATTCTGTTTTACGGGCTGAATCGATTTGTGCCTCACGACACGCCCAACCTACCCCATTTAAGGGCTGATGCGCAATGCTAAGTGACGTCCCCACCCAAACGAGGGTCCTTGGCCACAGAGCCGCATACGTCGAATAGGGTAACCTGGGG
Source organism: Jatropha curcas (assembly GCF_014843425.1). The sequence continues at coordinate 1,152,266 of NW_023591453.1, read as the reverse complement.
GTAAGAGCCTCTGCTTCTCTGCTATCGTCACAAGGTCACAAAGTGAGAGCCCCCCATTGGGAAAAAAACGGACCCGATTTTTTGTCCTCAGAATTGTCAGAATGTGGAAGGGAGAAGAGAAGAAAGCCTTTAACAGGGCTTTAAAGAAGTAGCAATTTATAATTGAAAATATAAAACTTTATTTAATATTAAAAAATTAAATTTGATTTTTACAAAATGAAAGACCATATACAAAATTAAAGATAGAGACTTACCAAAGTTTAAAAAGATCTCATAACCTTGAATCTTACAGTTGGACGTTGGAAAGGAGGAGAGAGATTTTACTAACTAAGCTTTTAGGCTTAGGATGGCCTATAATTGGACAATTGCCTTCACAAAGAGGAGAGGCCTCTTCTTTATATAAAAATTTAGGAAATCTTACTGTGTTGCTTTTTACTGTTGATGGAACAGTGGACTTGTCCTGCCACAGAAATACTTTAACTTTTTACTGTGGACGAATAGTGACTTTGTCTGTCCACCGAATCTTGACTTTTACCTGATGGATACAGTGGGTTTGTCTGCCACAATCTTTTCCTTTTACTGTTGATATAGTAAACCTGGCTTCTACTGTTAGTAGTAAGCTTTGGCCTTTCCTGTGCTGAATAGTGTTGACTTTAACTGGTGTATAAATAGTCTTTGTCTGCCATAATGATCAGTTTGATGATGCCGTTGTCGTTTTACAAAAATATGAGTTGAAGGATTAAGGTTCCCTTTGCTTTTTACAAGAAGATGAAGGACATGAGCTGTAAAACGGGACTTACAACGGGTTCAGTAGGCATACCCAAACCTTTCCACGGTATTTCAGTCGGCTTCCTCTATCATAATAGATTTACTATCAGTGTATAATATACTAAATCCTTTGGCTCTGATACCAACAATTTAGGGATCATCGCCTGGTTATACCCTTCACTGCCCAACAATCAACTCAAAAAGGGACTTACAACGGGATGGGTGTAATTTCATTAAACTTGACATACCTATTTCTTTATATAGACTTTGTAGGGTGTCTTTGTATCCGAGTAGAAAACTAGCTGGCCTAATTAGGAAAAAATATTATTTGAGTAGAAAACTGATTTTATGTTGTATTTCTTCCCAATAGGAGTATTCTTTTATCAAATAGGCTGGAACTCAAACAAGGTAAGTCTTATACTATTCTCATGTAGCTCCGTGCATAAGACACGTCCAGACTTCAAATCTACACAGGCTAAATAATTAAATTCGGCCCACTTGAATTTTCAGCTTTCATGGAGACACAGCCATAGCGTCTGACACAGTCAGGCCATGTATTTTACTGACTTGGCTATGTTGAGCTTTTATCTCCATTTTTCAGCTCCAACCTTTGATGCAAATTTTGGCTATTTTCCCGCTAAAAATCCTTCAAATCAAGCTTCTCAAGAATCAAGGAAACTTAATTAAAAACATAAACAAATCTAAGCAAAAACTAATTAAAGTAATTAAAAACATTAAAAATCCTAATAAAAATTATATTAAAAATGCTATAACAATAAGACCTATCAGGTTTTCAGGGAATTGGGTCGTGGGTTATGCAGCCAATCTTGGTCAGTGCTCTATTATGGCTGTAGAAATATGGGTCTTGTTTTTAGGCCTCACAGTGGCTTGGGGTGCTCACATTCAGCGTCTTCTAGTGAAGGTGGATAATCAACAGGTAGTGTTTTTAGTGACCGGAGATGTTGCTCCTCCCTTTTCAATTGCGAACCTTGTTTGGAATATTAAGGCCATGCTTTCACGCAGTTGGTCGGTGGTAGTAACTCATGTTTATAGAGAAGGAAACAATTTGGCTAATTGGCTTGCTCATTATGAAGTGAATTTGACTACTGGCTTGCATGTTTTTGAACAGCCTCCTTTAAGTCTTCTTAATTTACTGTTTCATGACATTTGTGTGACATCTTATCCTAGGAACATTGTAATGTGATTTTATTCAAAACTTCTTTTTCCAAATTTAATGCATTTAATTTTTGATTGAATTTACAAAAGTTAGACGTATGTCCCTTCTTACCACATGTATAACAGTATAACATGTTCAAATCGTTTTATAAGAAGTTTTTAATGATATTTTCTTTTATTAGAATCAATATTTTGTACATTTTGATAAAGATTTATCTTTATATGGTCGTTTAGATTTTTTACACCATATTCGGTAAAAGAAGATTGCATTAAATTCAAGGTAAAAGGAAATAGAGCTAGGTTAGAATTTACTGAAAAACCTAAGAGAAAATAATATTTTGATTACAATATATAATATCAATTTAAATATTTTTGAAATATTAATTGATTTAATAAATTTTGTATATGTCAGTTGTTAATGGTTTGACATGTTATTGTTTAAAGATAAACATTATTAAACATAATGTTGCTGTTTAATAAAATTCCTAACTGTAAGTATTGGTTACTATCACCCAATAAAGTATTGATTGTTTACTATATTAATGAAGCTTTTAGCTTTGCCCACTGAGCCGATTCCATATAAAGATGGTTTTTATATTCTTTGAAAACCACCATAATGTTCTACATTTAAGATTACTTAGTAATTCCGCATTTTATTTTGTTTAAATGTGTAGATGGATTCCTATAAATGGTAATGAAATAGTAAGAATATAAAGATGACAACTACCGATCTTGTATTACATCACAATTTTATAAGGTTGCCCTCATCTTCATCAATTTTAATTGAATTTAAGAATGTCTCAATGTTGTTTTTTCAGTGAAGATGATAATCCCACCATCCTTAAAAGTTGGCCGGTAAGCCAGCAATTAAGATTTCTGCTATAGTTTTATTCAGAATATAATTGATGAGTTTTAATAAGCATTTTGCAGCCATTGTCATTTGTTGCAAAAGACTTAATATATTTATAATTCACACAACTTAACCACATACTATGTTTTCATTCATAAGTTGTTGAAAGACATCTATATTTAAACTTGACCGTAGTGTTTCGGTTTATTAATTATACCTAAATCAGGTTTTGCTCTATTTATTAAATTTCCCTAATGATGATTTATTGGATTTTATCGTCAAATCAAATTGTTTTATATCTTCTGAGTTTTCGTCTTGTGATCCAGACTCAAAATCAGAATGTTCTTCTATAATGTTTATAGTTGGAGAAGCCTGAGGGGTGTCAGGAGCTACTAGTTGGGTAGTTGTTGAAATTGATCTTTTAATATGTGGACAAATTCTTGTTTATGAGACTGTGAAATGTGATATGGTTTAAAAACATGAGATTGAATTTTTTCTTTACCTTTTACACTTTCATTTACAATGTGTTTTTCATTTATTATTGGTTCTTCTTTTATTAAATCTGTAGTACTTAATTTATTTTGTTTGAGTAAAAGTTTACAAAATTTAGTTGTGTGTCCGATTTTACCACAATGATAACAAGTTATGATTTTTGATTTGTTATACGAAATTTTCTTCGATTTTTTAGTGCATTTACAAACTTTAGCTGTATGACCGTGTTTTCCACAAATATAACAATTTAAATCTTTATACGATTTTTTAATTGATTTTTCCTTATGTTTTTTAGGAGATGTAGATGTTTGTGTGTGATCATTTTTACAAATCAATTGTGATGCTAGACATGTTACTGGATTTACACTTTTATCAGATTGATTTTCTTTAATTAAGTTATACCAATCAAAGAATTTTATTTCATTTTGCCTATTTAGTTTATAGTCTAAATATTCAGATTTTAAAGATTTTAAATTCTTCAAAAGGATAAGTTTTTGAGAATACTGCTTCATTTTAAATTAAGTTTTTTATTTTAAGATAGTTTTTCATTTAATAAAATCTTTTTTCAATATCTTTTTTTAGTTAAAATATTGAGGTTTTTAGCAACTGTAGAAACATTTACTGTAGAGATCTTAAAACCATTTTTATCAGGAACAATTACTGTAGAAATTTAAGATTCATACCCTTTGAAGCTAGACTTTAGAACTTGGGAAGGCCAAAATAAATTTTTCAAAAGTTAGGGGCCCAGGCTCCCCCCAGTCCCCCCTCCCTCCACCCTCACCAACAGTCTGATCAGCAATTTAAAACCATATCAGTGGCAACATATAAATGCAGATCAAAAAGCTTTTCAAACATAAAGCATACTTCAAAGGGTATGAAAAATATTTGATTTTGTGTTTATGTGTGTGTATATATATAATAGATGTACTATCAGTGTTAAATGTTCTGGCTCTGATACCAACAAAAGCTTATAGGACCGATTAACAGATTTGAATCTTGTAAAAGGAATAATTTTTAATGAAGTAAATGCTATGATGAAATTATACCGACAAAAGATAAGGATCGAAATCAAAATACATGAATTAATTAAATTCATTAATTAAGGAATCTATGATTTAGCAACAAACACACAGAATCATTAAAAACATGTGAATATAACTATATATGAAAGTTTAGGGTTCCTGAAAGTTTAGGGTTCCTGCAATCTTAACCTGGAATCCCCAGAATTAAGTCAGAGTGTGGAGGGAGAAGAGAAAGGTGCCGTCAACACGGACTTAACAGAACAAATACAAATTTATAAAACCTTTATTTAAATATAAAATACTAATTACAATACAATATTTTATACTTACAAAGGTTTTATAATTAGACTTTCTCCAACTTTGAACGCTTACAATGAACTGAGAATTGAGGGAGAGGGACTTCTAGTAGAGAGAGAGGTATTTCTAGCTTATGCCTTCATAAGGGGAGAGGCTCCCTTTTATAGGAAAAATAAGAATCTTTACTATTTGTCTTTTACTGTTAATGAACAGCGAATGGTCTGCCACCGAATCTTGACTTTTACTGTGGATGAACAGTGGTTGGTAAAAACAGAGTTTTGTGATCAAATCAGTCAATTTTTTATTTGGAAAACTAGAAAATAATTTTTCAGTTTTTTAAAATTTAACTAAAATTTGGAAAACAGTTTTAAGTTGTTTTCTAAATTTTTCCTTTATAACAAAAAAAATATGTTTTTCAATTGTTTTCTATTTAAAAAATGACATTTTCATAATTAAAGTTATAATATCTGTAAATAATTTTTTCTATAAAATTTAGTAGATGCTGCAATGTCATTAATGGAATGATTTTGAATCTTCAAAATTCAAAGGATTATTAAGTAGAAATGAATTAATTTCCTAAGGATTGATTATAAAGCTATTTGAGAAAAGATGCTATTTCTAACAGTAATTTCTTGATAAAAAATGTTTAAAATCTCTACAGTAAATTTTCTACAGTTGCTAGAAAACCTCAATATTTTAACTAAAAAGAATTATTGAAAAAAGATTATTAAATGAAAATATCTAAAATAAAAAACTTATTAAAAATGAAGCAGATTCTCAAAACTTACCTTTTGAAGAATAAAATGCTGATTAAAATCTGAATATTTAGACTATAAACTAAATAGGCAAAATGAAATAAAATTCTTTGATTGGTATAACTTAATTAAAGAAAATCAATCTGATAAAAGTGTAAATCCAGTAACATGTCTAGCATCACAATTGATTTGTAAAAATGATCACACACAAACATCTACATCTCCTAAAAAACATAAGGAAAAATCAATTAAAAAATCGTATAAAGATTTAAATTGTTATATTTGTGGAAAACACGGTCATACAGCTAAAGTTTGTAAATGCACTAAAAAATCGAAGAAAATTTCGTATAACAAATCAAAAATCATAACTTGTTATCATTGTGGTAAAATCGGACACACAAAAATTTTGTAAAATTTTAATTAAACAAAATAAATTAAGTACTACAGATTTAATTAATGAAAAACCAATTGTAAATAAAAGTGTTAAAGGTAAAGAAACAATAAAAAGTCATCAACTTTCTCAGTCTAGTAAATTTGAATTTGTAAACCAATTAAAACATCAATTAAATAAGCTTGACATACATTCAACAACTACCCAACTAGTAGCTCCTGACACCCCTCAGGCTTCTCCAACTATAAACATTATAGAAGAACATTCTGATTTTGAGTCTGGATCACAAGACGAAAACTCAGAAGATATAAAACAATTTGTTGACAAAATAAATCCAATTAAATCATCACAGGGAAATAATAATAGAGCACCTGATTTAGCTTAAATAAAAACCGAACACATCGCAATTTAAATATTAATGCTTCAACAATCTATGAATGGAAACATAGATGGTTTAAGTGATATAGTATATTAAGTCTTGCAAACAAATGACAATGGCTGCAAATGCTTATAAAACTCAGTCAATTATATGTCTCAATCATTTCTGATAAGGCTATAGCAGAAATCTTAATTGCTAGATTTACCGGCCAACTTAAAGGATGGTGGGATTATCATCTCACTGAAAAAGACCAGTTAGACATTTTAAATTCAATTCAAGTAAATGAGGAAGATGAACCTATTTATGATGAACATGGTGAACCTATTCAGGATGCTGTTGCAACCTTAATTCTCACTATTTCACTTCATTTTATAGGAGATCTATCACACTTAAAAGATAAAAATGCAGAATTACTTAGTAATTTAAAATGTAAAAACTTAGGTGATTTTCAAAATTATAAAACGACTTTTCTCACTGTTAAGGGAAGATTCAAGTCAAGATTTTTGGAAAGAAAAATCATTGCGGATTACCTTTTTTTGGAGAAAAAGTTAGGGAAGTTTATTAACAGCAAACATGTTAGGTAAATCCTATACCTTATAGGAAATTAACATATGGTCAAATTAATTAGTATAATTTATAAACGAAAGGTCTACAAATCTGTCATGATTGAAAACTTCAAAGAAATTTAAAATAGAAATGCGTTAAAAACTGAAAAGAGAATTAGGATCTTATTGTAAACAATCTTGAAATTATACATAACATCTCCTCCAAGATGTGATGCCAGTGTTCTAGATCACATAAACCTAATTAAAAATTCTAAAGACATTATAAAGATAAATCTTATCAAAATGACAAAATTGATTCTAATAAAAGGAAAAATATCATAAAACTTCCTATAACGATTTGACATGTTATACATGTTGTAAGAAGGGAAGCATACGTCTAAACTTTTTGTAAATCAATCAAAAAATAAAGTGCATTAAAATTGGAAAAAAGAAGTTTTGAATAAAAAATCTAACTGTATATTGATTCAAGATAAGTTCAGAATCTGAATTTACAAAAACAGTAAAAAGTCAAATTGATTGAAATTAGATACAAAACCAGTTCATCCGAATTAAAATATTTTTGTGTATTAACAGTATTCTTTGTATTTTCTAGTAAAAATCCGTAGTAATACTTGTTTGATAAAACGTACTTATTTTTAAAGACATGCTAGAACAGTAACTGTTTTGTAAACATATTGATATATAGCTGGAAACCAGAAGTGCGGGCTACTGCGTCCAGAAGGACTATTTAATTAGTCATCCTCTTGGTATAACAACCCACGTTATCATACTTAAAATCATTTTCATAATTTAAATCTCATATTTTTTAATTACTATAATCTCTATTTATAACTAACTTTCCTATATTTTCTCTTGCCTACTTTAAAAATCTCCTTGCACCTTACAAGACAATGGAAGAAAGGAAAGCTACTGGGAGTAAACACGTCACCCAATTAAAGCTCTTTCAGAGCAAAATTGAGTTAGTTTACTAAATCCCTGTACCACAAAAATCCCTCTTCTAAGCATATTAAACAATGATTGATACTTATCCTCAATCCACTAAAATCCTTGCTAAAGATATATATATATAGTATCTTCTTCAGCGGAAGATACGCATAAGACTTCTAAACTAAACGCGATCGTATCCGCTTATGATACGGCTACTCTGTCTCAAACGGTAGACAGTAAAGAGCTATTCAAATCGTAATGGCTGTGGATTTGCCAAAAATCCAATTTCATTTAACTAGTAAAAATACGTAAAATACTGTAATGGTTTTCAACCCATTTGCATCCTTATGGTTAAAGGATGATCCACCAGTATCATTCCTTGGCCCATTGTAAAGGTCATTATAAAACCCATCCTCGAAGAATAGGTATGTCAAGTTTAATGAAATTACACCCATCCCGTTGTAAGTCCCTTTTTGAGTTGATTGTTGGGCAGTGAAGGGTATAACCAGGCGATGATCCCTAAATTGTTGGTATCAGAGCCAAAGGATTTAGTATATTATACACTGATAGTAAGTGGCCTATTTTTGAACCCGTGTGTAAGTCCCAATTGGTAGGGCAGTTGAAGGGTATAACCTGGCCGAATTCTTGAGATATCATAACCGGACTTAGATTAGTGTAGTATAACCGGATCACTATCATTAAAATCTATGCTATTTTATAAAATGGATCCTTTCATATGTAGATTAAGTAGTAGTAATAAATCGGATGATTCTGCATCTTCAGAATTTAAAAGGATTATTAGTAGCAATGAATCAAATTTTAAGGATATAAATAAAGCTATTAATGAAAAGATGATTTCTACAGTAATTGTTCCTGATAAAAATGATTTTAAGATCTCTACAGTAAATGTTTCTACAGTTAAAGAACAATTCTATAAAAATTCTAAGTTTTATTATGAAATAGAAACTAGAATACCTCGAACATTAAATATACTTAGTAAAGAAGAAATTGAAAACGAATTACTTGAAGAAGTATCTAAAATAAACAACTTAATTAAAATGAAGAAGATTCTAAAAACTTATACTTTTGAAGAATTAAAATCTGAATATTTAGACTATAGACTATAACTTAAAATAGGCAAAATGAAATATAAAAAATTTCTTTTGATTGGTATTAACTTAATTAAAGAAAATCAATCGGATAAAGGTGTAAACCAGTAACATGTCATAGAATCACAATTAATTTGTAAAATTTGTAAAAATGATCACACACAAACCTCTACATCGCATAGAAAATATAAGAAAAAATCAATTAAAAAATCGTATAAAAATTTAACTTGCTATACATGTGGTAAACAAGGACATACTGCTAAAGTTTGTAAATGCAATAAAGAATTGAAGAACAATTCATCTAAAAAATTAAAACCCTTAACTTACTATCATTGTGGTAAAATAGGGCACACAACTAAATTTTGTAAACTTTTACTCAAACAAAATAAATTAGGTATGACGAATTTAATACTAAATGAAAAACCCATTGTAAATGAAAGTGTAAAAGGTAAAGAAAAAATTCAATCTCATGTTTTTAAACCATATCACATTTCACAGTCTCATAAACAAAGTCTCATAAAACAAGAATTTGCCACATATTTAAAAGATGATTAAAAGATCAATTAAGTAAACTTGAAGTGCATTCAGCAACTACTCAACCAGTAGCTCTTGACACACCTCAAGCATCACGAAATATAAATAATTTAGAAAAAACTTCTAATTCTGAACTTAGTGAACCAGAATCAGAAGATGTAAAACAATTTGAATTAAATCCAATAAATCATCATGGGGAAATAGTAAATAGAGCTCCAGATTTAGGTATAATTGATAAACCGAATACCATAAATCAATTTAAATATAATGCTTCAACAATTGATAAACCGAATACCATAAATCAATTTAAATATAATGCTTCAACAATCTATGAATGGAACATAGGACAGATGGCTGCAAATGCTTATAAAACACAGTCAATTATTTTCTGATTAAAACTATAGCCAGGAAATTCTATTGCTGGCTTTACAGGACAATTAAAAGGTTGGTGGATTATCATCTCACTGAAAAAACAACATGAAGACATTCTAAATTCAATTAAAATTGATGAAGATGAGCAACCTTATATGATGAAAATGTTGATGTTAAATACAAGATGCAGGTGTCATCTTTAATTCGTTTACTATTTCGATTTACATTTTATAGGAGATCCATCTCACATAAAAATAAAAATGCGGATTACTAAGTAATCCTAAATGTAGAACATTAGGTGATTCAAGAATATAAAACCATCTTTCTCAATATGGAATCGGCTCAGTGGGCAAAGCTAAAAGCTTCATTAATATAGTAAACAATCAATACTTTATTGGGTGATAGTAACCAATACTTACAGTTAGGAATTTTATTAAACAGCAACATTATGTTTAATAATGTTTATCTTTAAACAATAACATAAATTAACATACGGACAGTTAAATAGTATAATTCAAAAAGAAGGATTACAGATTTGTCATGACTTAAAACTTCAAAGAACTTTAAAATATGAGATGCATACAACTAAACAAGAATTAGGATCATTTTGTAAATAGTTTGATTATGACATAACATCTACTCAGCGATGTACAGGCCAGTGTCCTAAACCAACTAAACCTAAAAACCACTATAAAAATAAGTATTATAAAAAATATTATAGATCTAAACCAAGTCAAGATAAATATTATCATAAAGAAAAGTCAAAACCCCATAAGAAATATAAAAGAAAGCAACCATATAAATCCTCAAATAAAAACTTGTTATAAATGTGGCAAAAAGGGACATACATCTAAGTTTTGTAAATTTAATAAAAAACTAAATGAATTACAATTAGATGACGAAATTGTAAATAAAATTCATGAATTGTATCTTAATTCAATCAAATTGATGAATTAGATTCAACAACCAGTTCATCCGAATAAAATATTTTTGTATTATACAGTATCTTTGTATTTCTGTATTTCTAGTAAAATTCCATAGTATATACTTGTTTGATAAACAGTACTTATTTTTAAAGTACGATCTAAACAGTAACTGTTTTTGAAAACAGTATTGATATATATAGGCTGGAAACCCAGAAGTGCGGGCTACTGGTCCAAAGGACTATTTAATTAGTCGTTTTCTTGGTATAACAACGCCACGTATCATACTTAAAATCATTTTCATAATTTAAATTCATATTTTTGACTTTACTATATCTCTATCTATAACTACTTTCCTATATTTTGCTCTGCCTATTTTAAATCTTCCTTGCAGCCTTACAAGGACAATGGAAAGAAAGAACGCTACTGGGAGAACCCATTAAAGCTTCTTTCAGAGGCAAATTGAGGTATTGACGTAAAATCCCTACCCACTAAAATATCCCTCTCTAGCGATTATTAAACATATGGATTATAACTATCCAATCCACTAAAATCCTTCTAAGATTTATGATGTTATAGATGCTTCTCAGCGGAAGATACGCAGGATGACTTTCTAAACATTAAACGCGATCGTATCCGCTCTATGATACGGCTTACTCTGTCTCAAACGGTAGACAGTAAAGAGCTACAGAAATCCGTTAATGGCTGTGGATTAAATCCAATATATTGATTATTTAATTGTTTACTCAGGCTATATGTAAAGACGTTGTTTGATTAAATTGTTTAATATCACTATTTTAAAACCCATACTCGAACAATCCAGCTGGGCTTCTTTTCGCCCTGGGTATATTATGGGTATATTAGCATGGGTATATTAGCAAGCAAGCCTATATTAGCAAGCAAGCCCATATAATAGGCCCAAATGGTCTCAATAATATTTGGCAGAAAGAAAAAGATAAAATTATATTATCATAATCACCTTCACCTTCACATGGCGATAGTGCAATTCATGATGATATTCCATTATTAAAGTCAAAAGATAAAAGATAAATCAAAGAAAAGAAATGAAGATAAAAAGAAAAAAGTAAAAAGAAGGACAACTCATCGTCCTCATCTTCTTGTAAAAGGCAGAAGGAACCTTATTCCTTCAATTTGATCTCATAAACTAGTGGCAGACCAAAGACTATTCATACACAGTAAAGGTCAACCATTATTCAGCACAGTAAAGGCCAAGCTACTTTTTCAACAGTAGAAGCCAAAGTTCAACAGTAAAGGTCAAAGACACAGTGGCAGACAACCCACTGTTCATCCACAGTAAAAGCAAGATTTCATGGCAGATATGTCACTGTTCATTAACAGTAAAAAGCAAATAGTATAGATTCTTAAAATTTCTATATAATGGGAGCCTTTCCCCATGTGAAGGCATTGTCCAAATATAGGCAATCCTAAGCCCAAAAGCTTAGTTAGTAAACCCCTCTCCTCTCTTTCCAACGTCCACTGTAAGAATTCAAGGTTAGAGATTCTTTAAACTTTGTAAGTCTAATCTTTTAAATTTTGTATATGTCTTTAGCCTAAAAGCTTAGTTAGTAATGCTCTCTCCTCTCTTTCCTCAACGTCCGACTGTAAGGATTCTACAGGTTAAGATTCTTTAAAACTTTGTAAGTCTAAGATCTTTTAAATTTTGTATATGTCTTTCGAATTTGTAAATCAAATTTAATTTTTGTAATTAAATAAAGTTTAAATTCAATATAAATTGCTACTTCTTTAAAGCCCTGTTAAAGGCTTTCTTCTCTTCTCCCTCCACATTCTGACTTAATTCGAGGCAAAATCGGTTCCCGTTCCATGGGGGGCTCATCACTTGTGACCTTGTGACGGAAGCAGAGGCTCTTACCCCAAGGTTACCCTCATTCGACGAATGCGGCTTCTGTTGGGCCAAAGGACCTCGTTTGGGTGGGGAACGCCACTTAGTTTTGCGTCAGCCCTTCAATGGAGGTTGGGGCACGTAGATTGCCGAATAGAAGGCACAAAATACGAGAGTTAAACTCCACCACACACGAAGGTCAGATAAATAGTTAAGTGGTGACCCTGCAAGTTGTCACGATCCTGAGGTGGCGGTAACCAGTCCCCTCTCGCCTTAGCACCTTCGGACACCTAAGCAGGGCCGGAAATTGCCGTATTTCGATTTGTTGGTATCAGAGCTTCTAGGACGCGATTTATTACTAACAGACTCAGATAGTAAGTCTGATTTTAAATATTTACAAAATTGAATAAACATATCAATACATATCAAAACCTATATAAGGATGAAACTAAGCAGCGATCATTATAATATACTCATATATTTATTCAAAGATCAAGAAATCATTAATGTAATATGTCAAAATAATATACTATTATCATTAGGATTTAATAAATCATATAAATCATTAACATTTCTTGGTACGTAGCACGTAGCGTTGTAGCACAAGGTTTCCCTTGTTTATCAAGTGCAATGATAAACACCAGGTGGTTATGTGTTTCCAGCTGATATACCAAAGATTTTTAATTTGAATAGTATTTATTTATAAACATACAAGAATGATATTTCTGATGTGGAAGATCACGCTAAACAAAGTCATATATATGTATAGAACTAAGATTATTAATGGGATTTAAATAAATACAGATACAAACATTTAAAGATATTCACATAACTGTGAACTGAAATACTATGATTAATTGGGTTTATATGAATACTTATATAATGCATTAAGTATGATATACAATCGAGTGTGGAGGGAGAAGAGAATGAAGCCTTTAACAGGGCTTTAAAAGTAGCAATTTATATTGACTAAAATAAATAATTGAAATAACAAAATAGTATTACAGTATTGAAATACAAAATTTAAACTTTAAATGATAAACTGAAACTAGTTTTTACTTACAAGAATTTAAGACTTTCAACACTTGAATCCTTTACAATCGAACTGGGAAAGGAGGGAGATAGTTTAAGGAGGGAATAATTACGCCTAGATTGAAGTATATGAGTTTTTATTCGATGCCTTCACAAGGGGAAAAGGCTCCCTTAAATAAAAATTTTGGAATCTTTACTATTTACTTTTACTGTTGGTGAACAGTAGTCTTTGTCACTAATTGTGAACAGTAGGTTTCTGTGAGAATCTCTACTGTTTACTTTTACTGTTGGTGAAGCAGTTCGTTTTGTTCGAAGAACTCTACTGTTTGCTTTTACTGTTGGTGAACAGTATCCTCCTGTCGAAGAATTTGCTTTTACTGTTGGTGAACAGTAGTCTTTGTCGGAGAATCTCTACTGTTTGCTTTTACTGTGCCAAGTTGACCTTTACTGTTGGCAAGTGGACTTTTACTGTTTGCTGAGTGGACCTTTACTGTTGCTGAGTGGACTTTTACTGTTGCTGAATCGATTTTGGCTGTGCCGAGCTGTATTTTACTTTTGCTAAATTGGCCTTTTACTAAAAACTTGTGTGCTGCTTTGATTGGGTATTTTACAAAGAGTGAAGGAATAAGGTTCCTTCTGCCTGTTTACAGTGATTCAGAATAAGATGAGGACGATGATGTGTCCTTCTTTCTATGGATCTATCCATAAATCAAGCCAATGAAAAATATATATATTTTTTCCATTAATATAATTTATGGGTAGACTTATAGATCGGGTCTAAGTAAGTCAATGCGAAATATAATATTCGTATATTGCAATATCAGATCAAAAGATTTAAATAACAAGGTGAATATTTACGATTATTTTTGTTTTGATTTGCTACCAACCAGTTTCCCACATGAGAAATATGAATTAGACGATGAATGGATTTCACATTTCAATTACTTTACTTAGCTTGCAAGTCAAATTAGCTTTGTGTATTAGGCAAGTTAATTTTGGTGTATAAATAGGACTTTTGTATAACTTGTAATCTTACCGTTACTTCCTTCTCGTGTGACTGCTTCATTTAATTAAGAATTATACTTAATAAGTTCTTTTAATGAATTGCAATGTTTCTTTCCTGTCAATAGCACTACAGGTGCTTATTCTATGTAATACAAATATTGCAGAAAATTGCTTAAATATTAATAGATGTGCATGGAAGAATATGTTTGACAAAATTAATTGATTTGGTAGTTGCTAGCTGTTTGAGTACCGTTTAGTGTTTAACTGTTTGAGTAGCTTTTCATAAAATGTTAAACATGCTTATATAGGTTTTAATATGTATGATATGTTTATTAATTTATAAATATTAAAATCAACTTGATATCTGAGTCTGAGTAATTAAACGGTCCTTTCTCTCTTTTGTTGGTATCAGAGCCTGAGGATTTAGAACTGCTAATTGGTATACATATAAAGACTCCAATTTATCATATATCATAGGTTATCTTGATATGGTTCAACTGAACTATACACCTAGGATCTGACAAAATATCGTATCCCACGCTTTTTTATAATCAAAATAATTATAACTCATATTATATTTATGTAATCCTTTAAATTTTACTGGCTCGAACAGGGGTATACAAAGAAGATACGGGCCAATCCTTGGGATGGATGACGCGTTTTATTTGAAAAGAAGAGTACGAAATATGTTTAGTTGTATTATCAAACGTATGTTTAATTTTTACGGAACCAGTATCAATTAAAATATTATGATAATATTCCTGAGGTTTTGAGGGGTCTGTTGGGACAAAAAACCAATTCTCAGGATAATATGATTTTACAACTTGCCAAGGATTAGTACTGGTAAAACCATCCTCAACTTCAATTTCAAAATCATATATAGTTTTAATAAACCATTTATGTATACTAGGTAGATTTTATTGGATTTTTGGCAAATCCACAGCCATCAACGGATTTGATTGATAACGTCTTTACTGTCTACCGTTTGAGGACAGAGTAGCGTATCATGAGCTGATACGTCGGCATTTAGATTTAGAAGGAACATACCTGGGTCCTTCTGTAGAAGAGGATTGCCATTCCCGCAGTGCTTTTAATTACTTCAGGAGATTTGAGCAAAGTTCCATCAATCCATTTTTTAAGCGTCTTTAGGAGAAGTGGTTTTAGTGTTTAAGGTTTTACTAAGATCTTCAGAGTTGCTCAGAAAGAGCTTTACGTTGGGGAGCCGGAATCTTGTTTAAATTTCTTTCCCTCTACCTTCTTTCTTCCCATTGTCTGTAAGAGAATTTCTCTAATTAGAAAGCTGGAATATTATTATCAATTGCCTTATTACTCTATGTCAAAATTTTGAAAAAATTACTTAAAAGCGCTTGCCATCGAGCAAAAATTTGTTTAGAGGCAAAGGTTTTTGGACATTCTTTTTTGTTTAAAACCTTCTTTTGCAGATTTACAATCAATACGAAGTAAAAATTTTTGATTTTAAAAGATCAGATTGAAATTTTATTTATCAAATAACAACACTATAAAATTTCTTTTTTAATGGTAGAAAATGGTAGAATAATTTAATTGAGTTGAAGTCCAATGACCTGAAGTATATTGGATTATTCTTTCTTTACCATTAATTTTTTGTTTTAAAATACCTCCATAGCCAATATTAGAAGCATCAGTTTCAACAATTTTAAAAGCATTAGGATCAGGAATATATAAGTAAGGAATTTCTTTTACGAATGATTTGATCTTTTTTACAAGTTGAGTGTGCTGAATTGTCCAAGGACCAGCATTTTTACAAAGTCTATTATGTAAAGGTTTTATCATGCAATTTAAATTTGGATAAAAATCAATCACATAATTTAAACAACCAAGAAAACGTTGTAATTGGGGTTTATTAGAAATTTCATCAGGAAATTTTCCACCAAAAACAAGTGCTCTTTCTATAGGTTGAATCTTACCTTGTTCTATATAATGACCTAAAAATCTTATTTTAGTTTTAAACAAATCCATTTTTTAGCTTTACTTAATGCATAAAAACCATTTTTTCTCAGATAATCATTACCAAAATGTTTTTAAATTTTTAAATGTTTAAAATGATCTTCTAGAGTTGTACTAAATATAAGCACATCATCAATATAAACAATACAAAATTTAGAATATGGGTTAAAAATATCATACATATTCCACATCAGAAATTAAAAGGGTAATAAATGGGGTTCTCACAGTGTGACCTGTGACGAAATACTGGCTCTTACCCTACCAGGACCCCGGGCGGCTAGCCACCGCGGGGGTTGGCCTTGTCGTGAGGCAAGATATGGTGGCTGTCTGTGCCTTTGGCCGGGTCCCATGCCGTAAAACATGTTCTGAGGTATCTCAAGTGGTCGCTGAAAAATCCACGGTTTTATGGGATAAAGCTGTATTTAATGGTTTATAATTTATAACAATCTGGGAGCACCTCTTCTATTTTTCAGCGTTTTTATTTACATAAAAAGCTGCACCAAGACCATGGGCCTTCGGCGATTTAGAAATTAATTTTTTATTAAGTAAATCTTGAATTTCCATTTTTACAATGGTCAATCAATTCAGGACTCATCGGACTCATCTGAATTGGCCTAGCTTTAGTTTTAATGGTTTTTTCATCAAAATCTTTTTCATATGGTAAGTCCACTATGTGTTGTTTACGATCCCAAAAAGCATGTGGGTGGTCAGCACATAATTTGTTTTCCATAAAATTTTTTAGAGTTGAGATTTTATTTTGGATATCATCAGAATTTAATTGGTTTTTAATTCTATTTAAACATGCATTATTTTTCAAATCTATATATTGATTGACTGTCATTTAATGAGACAGTCATATCTGGATAGACCTCAAAGGAGACCTCAAGAAAACGTTGTAGTGGCTTTGATACCAACAAAACCGCAAATCCACTTTCAGTCAAGCCTTTTAGGCTCCGGGATGCGTGAGACATTAAGCCAATACACCAGGATCGTGACATCTTGCGGTACCACTTAGTTCCTTTTTACAGGCTGAATCAACTTGTTGCCTCACGACAACGCCAAACCCACCCCATTGAAGGGCTGACCCGCTAGCCTCCAAGGGAATTTAACCACAAGAGCCGCATTTAGTCGAATGGGATAACCTGGGGGTGAGAGCCTATGCTTCGTCACAAGGTCACACAGTGAGAGCCCCCCATGGAACGGACCGATAGAGTCCTAGGAACTAAATCAGATTTTATACAGTTTAAATCTGCACCTGTGTCAAAGAGTGCAATTGCATCTATCATAAAATCATTTATTTGAATGTTTATTTTTAATTTTTCGTGAAGTAATTTCTTGTTAATAAATTGAGAAATTATAGTCTATTATCTTCATCTAATCATTTATTTTTTAAATTATTATCTGGTTCGTCTTCTTCTGAGGAAGAACTAGGAAGAACTAGAAATAAGTTGGGATTCTAGTATTTTTATTTTTTTAGAGTTTTGTTGAAGTTGGGTTTTTAATTCTTTTACTTCATTTTTTAGCATCTTAATTTTATATAATTCTTTAGTAGATTCATCCGCATTTACCTTTTGAGGTTTATTTTTATTTAAAATGGTAGTTAAATCATAAGTATTAGACTGAATTCTAGGAGTAATATCTTTTACTTCATTGTCGTCTTCAAAACTTTTTATTAGTTTTTTAAGAAGTTTAGCTTTAGTTTCTTGATCTTCAATACCATTGACTACTGTTAATAAATTACTTTGATCTTTAGATAACATGTTTAAAGAATATTTTGATGAACTGGAAGAACTTGTATTAGTTCCTAATTCATCAATTTGATTTTCACTTTCATTAATCTCAGATTCCGAGGAATCCGAATCAATATATAATTCATAAATTTTATTTAGAACATTATCTTCTAAATTTAATTCATGTAATCTTTTATTAAATTTACAAAATTTAGATGTATGCCCTTTTTTATCACAATTATAACAAGTCAAATTTTTATAATTAATTTTTTATTTAAGAAGTTTTAGTGTAGATTTAGAAAGGTTGTTATTTTTGTTTTTTATAAGGAAGATTTTGTTCTCTTTTTTTACTATAAAATTTATCTTGACTAGGTGTAGACCTATATTGTTTTTTAGAGTAATTTATTTGTTTATAATATTTTTTAGGTTTATTTGTTAGAACACTGGCCCTCCATCGGGAAAAGTTTATTAACTATAGTCAAATTTGTTTACAAAAAGATTCTAATTCTTTTTTAGTTTTTCTGCATTTCACTATTTTATCTATTTCTTGAAGGTTTTTTAGATTCAGACATATTTGTTTAAACCTTCCTTTTGAATTAACTAATTAATTGTCCCATAGGTTAATTTAACATAATAGGGTAGTAGGTGTTGACCATATTTGTTGTTTAATATGATTCTAACCGTTTTCTCCCAAGAAATAAGGTAACCCAGCTTAAAAACTTTTTTCCAAAAGCTTTGATTACAAGTTGTTGTTGGAGTTCATCACAAATATGTTTCTACACTCAATTATAAGTCATATGTAATAATCATTTGTAAAAGTATCAATGAAACTATCATTATTAACAATCTGTCACGACTCGTTTCTGTAGGCCAGACCAGCACTAGAGCCCACGTATTTATCTACAAGGTTTAAACTCATAATTCACTGCATCTTGAATTACTTCACCATTTTCATCATATATAGGTTCACCTTCATCATATATTTGAATTGAATTTAGGATTTCTAAATGTTGTTGGTCAGTGAGATGATAATCCCACCATCCTTTAAGTTGGCTAGTAAATCCAGCAATTAAGATTTCTGCTATAGCTTTATCAGAAATGATTGACTGTGTTTTATAAGCATTTGCAGCCATTGTCATTTGTTGTAAAATACTTAAGATATTATATTCGCTTAAACCATCTATGTTCCATCATTAAATTGTTGAAGCATTATATTTAAATGAGATTATAGTATTTAGGTTTATCACAATCCTAAGTCTGTGCTCTATTTACTATTTCTCTATGATGATTTATTAGGATTTGATTCAAATTGTTTTATATTTTCTGAGTCAGGTTCACTAACATCGAAGTAGTGTTTTCTTCTATTCATGTTTACAGATTGCTTGAGGGTGTCAGGCAGCTACTTGCTTGAATAGTCGCCAGAACTAACCTGAAGTCTACTTTAATTGATCTTTTTAATTTATTTACAAATTCTTTTTTACTTGACTGAGAAATCTTGGTAAGAGTTTAAATATGTTGAGATTTTACTTATTTCTTTACCTTTTATATTTTCCATAACTAAAGGTTTAATCTTCAAGCATATGTTCTATACGTTTTAATTGTGAGTTTAAACAAATTAAACTTGCATTACTAAAGTTATTTGGTTCAACTTACCCTTTTATTTACATCATTATTCTTGAGCAATTTTATAAGGTGCACAAATAATTTCATGTTCTTGGATATTTTAATTTTACTAATTGTTTTAGGAGGAAAACACTTTTTTATGGGTTTGTTCATTTACTATCCTTCAGTCTTCTATCTCTAATGTATAGGGGTTCAAATCTTTTTCAAGATTTATTTCTTTAATTAAATTTATACAAATCAAAGAAATTAAATTTCCAGTTTGATTATTTATTTTATATTCTAAATAGTCATATTTTAATTCTTCAAAAGTGTAAAATTTTTTTAATATTCTTTTCATTTTAAAGTTAAATTTTTAAGTTTTAGATATTTTCTTTTATCAAAATTTCTCAATATCTATTTACTAAGAACATTTAATTTCTCTATTTATATCACTAACATTTTCAGTGATAAGCTTGAAGCTGTTGGTAATTCAGGTGAATTGGGACTAAGGTGTGACTGTTGATTTACAATAATTATCTACCAGGATTATAAATGCCGTTGGGTATAGAAATTACTATAATCAACACCTTTCATTTTACTTGGAATGTCTGAAGTTGATATCTTGGTTTTTACTTAGTTTGAATAATGGTTTAATTCATTATCTTTGTATTTAGCATAAATCACAGAAGGTATTGGAAAAACTAGGTTTATCATTTTTCATCTTGTTGTAACAGAGGAAGATTGAACCCTGTTTTACCTCATACTTTGACTTGCCGAATTAAATTTTAAAGTTACTTTTACCCATCTTCAAATTGTTCAATTTTTTGCAAATTGACGTTGATTTTATTTGCATCAAATAGAACTGGAGGAGGTACAAACCCCCTCTGAAAATACCATTCATTCCTCGGAAGTGATTATATCTTTTCCATCCACCTAGCTAAAACTTACAAGAACCTTAAATTTATTACCCAAATCTCCAATTACTAGTTTCAGACAGCTACTGAAATCTTTAGAAAATTTTTCTTTGAATAATATATTATCTTAAAACCGGTTTAGCAGTAAGTTGCACATTTATATGTGTATATATATATATTCAAGATTATATGATTCATTTGAAAATTTAAACATTCCTTCATGAAAACCAAGCATATAATTTTACAAAAAGCGATTAATTGAAATTTGATTTTATATATAGTGATAAAAATTATATCATTTAATTTACATATATACTTACTAAAACTCTTATTGATCAAATATTCAAAAACTTATTACTTTAATTCAAAACTTTAAGAAAAATTGTCTGTTACTTCTGTTGTCTATTATATCATAGGCACTTCGAAATAACTGTCTTTGTTTCTCATCTATACAAATTCGATTGTCCCTATAATATCTTTACCATAGACTAGTTCATCTGTTATATAGCTCCTACATCACTGTAGCCTCTAGCTATTTCACTCCTATAAAAATTTTCACTCCTTCCACTTAACCGCCGGCGTCTCTTTCTAGTACTTAGTCCTTAAGTTATCTTAATACTTACCACTAAAATCGACTTTCATAATAACATCTTTTAATGGTTCGAATTTCAGTTAATAACCCAAGTCTCATTTGATAACCTTCCATGGTGCTTATGTTGCTATTAATCCATTCTAGATATATTAGATTATTCTTATTAATTATTTCGTCTATTAATCATTGTTAATCGTGATCTATCTAATCACCAACATTTCAATCATTTCAAATTCTTATTAAAAAACTTAATTATTTTACGCTAACTATTACGCTTTCATCTAATACACATCCATACAAATGTCTTCTATAAAAATTTCTTTAAGTCCTGACCTAATGCTATCTTAACACCCAAATTTTTCACATCAAATCAATCTCATTAGCTTCTTATCGGCCTAAAATAATACAATATATACTTAATAACTTCTCACTTTTCTGTCCATATCATGGAACTAGAATTTTTCTAAACTATAGTTTCTTAACATTTAAAAATTAAAAGTTCTTAATTAGCCCTACATTCTACCATTCACTAGCTTGAGTCAACTCTATATTTAACTTACCTATTCATTTGTCTTAATCAATCAATATTCTCTTTATTCAAGTCGAGTAAGATATTATGTAAATTTACCTGATTTGTCTACCACTTGGCTCCTAACATCCTAACATATATTACACTTTGTTATATATACCATTTCTATACCCTTAAACCATTCAAGTCCATTCCTAATGTTATTCCTTCCATTTATTTTGCAACTTAGCTTCTAAACTAAAGTCGTCTCCTCAAACTTTTCCAACATTTGTGTCCTTAATTCAACTACTAATTGTCTACTTACTTCTTATTAACATCACCATTTCTCATTACTATCTTTTATCTTGTTCTCCTCAAACTTTCTTTTTAAGTTCTAACCACACTCATGATCAACTCACCTTGTTATTTCACCTAACTGGCCTTGTGATATAAATAGACAACTTACGAAAATGACTTTACATAATTAATCAATTTCAGATTATTTGTCATAACACAATTTAAATCCAATAATCAAATGGGGTTTTAAATTTAAATATCAAGTAAATAAAATAATAGAAAGTTCATATTTTGAATAAACTCTAAAGAAATTCAGTAGCTGAGCTGAATATTTGATCAGATAGTCCTAGTTACCTTAAGAGTACTTCCTATGTTTATAAATCTGCCCCACCAATGACCCAAAAGTTCAAATCTAATCTGCCATTACAAATGAAAAAATCTTATTTATTCTCTACACCATCCTATTCACTTATAGGAATAGAAGCTGCATGAAAAGTAGTGACTGGGTGATCAGGCCAATCCACTACCATCAGGTATTACTCTATTCCCTAGGGAGGAAAAATCAACAAGTTTCCTTCCTTATGCTGGTTACGGCCGATCCCACATAAAAGAAGATTTCCTATACTCCGCAGTTTGTGTCCTAGAACCCTAACCTAAGCTCTGATACCAAACTTTGTCACGACCCGATTCCATGGGCCGGAACCCGGCACTAGGACCCAGGTAAGCTTAAGGCTCCCAGGCCCCGTTAGTAAGCCCTGAAACACTAAAACATTTACTTATCTCAAATAAAATTTTAAACATAAGAATCGGGCCCTGCTTACAATACACTAATTTATAATATTAGGCTCACGAAAATTATTTCATCTTATTAATAATACAGATTATTATACAAATCCTATAACTTGCGGGAGTTCACTAACAGATCTATACAGATAAACCTTCGG
This sequence comes from Jatropha curcas, assembly GCF_014843425.1. Next base: position 1,129,234 of record NW_023591453.1, on the reverse strand, counting down.
GAACATTTATCTATTTAATAGATCAATACTAATTTAGAGAATTTCTTTTTAACAGTGAAAGAGGCAGAGTATTATAGCTGGGATTTAGAAAAATGCTACTTCCTGAAAAAGATTTTTAAACAATAAGAGGTGAGTTTATTTAATGAATAATAATTATTGCAACAACACATGCATTTCACAAACAAATGATAAATATATCAATCTATAGTCATCCCTGACTAGCTATATGCTCACACAGACAAATCACACAAATGCATATCCACCAAAGCACTCACAATTATTAACATCTTTATATAATCACATCACGTGGATAATCTGGTCAGTGGAGTCACCGAACCCCCGATGAAGCCGTCCTCCCACCATGGCTCACCACCCTCCTCACGTGTGCACCAGGGAAGCCGATCCCCCATACTGGCCGAACCGGGTTCTAACCTCAACTTGACCAGCCCTCTCATTATTTTCCATTTCTCTTTTCTTTTCCATACCAACAGGAGGCAACCCGGTCGTCTCCATCAAATCTAGATCATCAGGGGGCGCTCACAATAGGAGGCCACCCTGCGGGCTTGCGATTCAAATCTAGAATTATCAGGTGCGGCCCAATTAAAGAAGCCAACCTGTGGTTTTTCCATATTCAATACGGATCAGAACAGTAGGTGCACACGGGGGCGCCGATCTCCCATTTTACCCGACTAACAGAAATCAGATATCAGGATCCAATAACCAGTAACGGTCTTCACAAACCATTGGTGACCCACTTCATCCCCAACTCCACACAAAACAAAGCATGTATTATTCACAATAAACTAATCAAACCATTGCAATTAGATGCGACATAATGATCCATTGAATATCGTAATGCAATGCACTATTAGGAACAGTCCATTTCTCAAATGCAATTAAATAATTAAATAAAATACATAACACATAAACAATAACGATAAAATAAATGATATAGATAGATAAACAATAACAATTAAAAATTAAACAATAACAATGAAAATAATTAAATAATTAAATGAATTTACCTGGCCAAATTTCATATCATATTCAGGATCCATATCACATATACCATTCTCACAAACCCATGGTGACCCACTTCATCCCAATTCCACACAAACAAAGCTTAGCATTATCACAACACAATTAATCAAACATTGCAAATAAATGCAGACATATTGATCAATCAAACATCGTAATGCAATGCACAATTAGACATTCATATTCAAATACAAATAAATAAATAAATAATAATATTAACAATAAACAACTAATAATAATAAACAGTAAATATAAGTGATTAAATAAATAATTGAATAATTAAGTGAATAATAATGATAATAAATAAATAATTAGACCACTCTATTTATTATGTATTAAGTTATAGAATTAATCTAATTATCTTATTAATTATGTTATTAATTAAAACTAGTCTAGGCTCTATCGAAATTTCGGCAGCATCTCCCCTAAAAATATGACTATCTACCTATTCAAATATCACAATATTATTATATATTTATCAATCAATGCACACAACCCATCCGTATGGCAATCAATCAATTTAAAACCCCATCCTCCTTCCAAAACAACAAGTTATGAAGAGCACATTTAATCCAACAATATAAACTTGGTGCAAGCAAAATCCATGATTTTCTCTAACTAGAAGCTGCCATTATATCAAAGAAACCCTGAGTTATTGATTAAACTCATACATCATATGCTACTTAACCCATTTCCCACCAAGAACTTAATTTATAACTTCGTTTGCATTATACCGTAATAATTGTTCAAGCTAATTAGTTAAAATGGCATGCTGCCATTTCAGGTTTCCCAATTCTTTCGTCATTTCAGTTTATAGCTCATGTAATTTATTTGACAATGGTTTAAACTAATTTGCAATTACATTATTCCAAAATTCTAAACCAACCAACTAAACATATTTGGCTATCGCAATTACCGCAAGCTAATCAATTTAATTTATTTACAAAAGACTAAAAATGTTCTATATATTTATATATATATATGTAGGCTATTCTAATAACCTAATTTCTTATTATTCAAATTAATTTACTTAATTACTTTATTAAATTCATTAGTTAAAAAAAAATTGAGAATTGAGTCTTAGAACATACCGAATGAAAATCGGATGACGAATCCACAATCCAGGCGAGGAGAGGAAGATTCTGTCCATTGGGCCTCGCCGGAGCGTCGCCGTCTACCGCCGTTCACGGTGGCCGGAAATCATCACTGCCCAGAAACATGCAATTTGTACACCCCTAGAGTCGAAATTTCACCAAGGACACAAATCCATGCTCCGTTTGTTGAGTTGGTGGCCCATTTGGCCTAAACCGATGCCACCCGAAGCTTGGCGCCGCCGTCAATGGTGATTTCACCACCGAAGCCTGATCGTCGGAACTGAAGGGAGGAAGACACGCGCAAGACCAAGAGGAGTCGATTAGAGGTCTCCTCCCTCGCTGGCTGTGTCCACCGAAACGGCGGCAGAATCGCCGAAAATGAAATGGCTTTGCACGGTGTCGCGCTGCTTCTAACGCGATTTCTTCTCATTTCAAGCTCTATTTCCGCAAAACGAGACTACAAATGGCTTCCTTTCTTTGTGCTCTTCAATTTAGAGCTATGGCTTGCCGATTTTGGTGGCCGGAGGTGGCCGGAGGCTGGAGGTCGGAGAAGAGACAGAGAAGAACGCGCGGAGAAGAAGAAGAAGAGAAAGAAAATAAGAAGAAAGGCGGTTTCTAGCAATTTCTAGGTCATTCCGGTTCGATTCAAACCGGTTTGGTCCAAATCAATTGTTTGACCCGATTTAATTTGGTTTGCAAAAAATTCAAGCTAGTTTTTGACAAAATCAATTTGATTTCTAGGTCCGATTTATTTCGATTGTTTTAGTTAGGTTCCGTAACTTTTTTTCCATTTACTCAATAATAATAATAAAATATTAATAGTAACACTATTTGATTTTAGGATAATTAATTTGTATATATTCCTAATAGGTTAAATTACGAGGTTTCGTATTATTATTTAACCGTTCTCAAATTTGAAAATTCCGATGATATATTTGGGCTTTAGGGCCCAACTCGCACTTGGGCTCCAAATTGAAATTGTTTGGTATTTATAGCCCATATATGGTTGAAAATCGAGATTTTTGATTTAATAAAAAATTCGAAAAGTTTCGAAAATAAAAATTCGGGGTATTTCAAATTATATAATATAATATATATATATATATATATATATATATACAACCGCAAGTTGTGTTAGGAATCAGCTCTGATACTAGTTTTCGGGCATCAGTTCTGATACCACTTGTTGGGCCTTTCAAAGAATTAAGAGAAAATAATTACGGCAGCGGAAAAGTAAAAATGTGACACACAGAAATTTACGTGGTTCACCTTCAATTATTTAGGGCTACGTCCACGAAACAAACTCCGAATCATTCTTCCACTATTAAAAAATAGTAGGTACACAAAGAGAGTAATATAAAAATAGTGGCACTCGAAGTGTTTCTCAAAAACACCTCATAATAATTTTCTCACTATTTTTCTTTCCCCTAGTTTTAGGAAACCCTTCCTAAAACTAGATAAACTCTCTCTTTACATTTTTTTTTCTCTCGTTTCTGGTGTGTGCATTGAGGCTTGGCAATCTCCTCTATTTATAGGAGAGGATACGAGAGAGCCGTGTATTACTCATTCACGGCTCTTCGTTTTGTCAAAAAAATGCCAACCTTTGAACTATTTTGCTGCCAACTTTGATTTTTTTCAAATAACACGTTTTTCTTTTTTTTTTTTCTTTTCAAACTGTGTGGGTCCCATTTGAGTGGGTACCGCCACAGCAAATCTTCCCCTGCACAGTCAAGTGGGGACGTTAGCCATACTCTCTATCATCCCTGCAGCTAGTTGACAATATTCAAACTTGTCTTTTGTATTCAAACTTGTCTTTTGGAAGAATCTTCGTTAACATATCTGATCCATTTTCATCTGTATGGATCTTCTCAAGCTGTAACTGCTTCATCTCCAGTACCTCCCTGATCCAATGATATCTAACATCAATGTGCTTTGATCTTGAATGAAAGGAGGAATTCTTTCCAAGATGAATCGCACTCTGGCTATCGCAGAATATCAAATATCGTTCTTAATGAATTCCGAGTTCATTCAAGAACTTCTTCATCCACAACAACTCCTTGCAAGCTTCTGTTAATGTTATGAATTCTGCCTCAGTTGTTGATAGAGCAACACATTTCTGTAATCTGGACTGCCACGACACGGTTCCCCCTGCAAATGTGATTAGATATCCTGATGTAGACTTCGAGTCGACATCCCCCAGCCATATCTTGTATCGGTATAACCGACTAATACTGCTTCTCATCTCCCAAAAGCATTAACATACTTTGGTTTTACCTCGAAGATACCTGAAAATCCATTTCCACTGCAGCCAATGTTTCCTTTCCAAGATTTGAAAGAAACCGACTCACTTACTCGATTGAGTGAGACAATATCTGTCCGTGTTAACAAACCATGGCATACATTAAGCTTCCAATGCTGAAGCTTATGGAACCTTTTCCTTTTCTTCCTTCTTCTTCCATCGGTAGAAAAAGGGCACCTGTTTAGAAACTTAATTTAAAGTGATTTAGTAAGAGGACAACTAACCGCTTTTTGCGTTCCCATTCTAAAAACCTTTTTGAAGTTACTTTCACAATGTACTTCTCCTGTGACAACCATAATTTCTTGCTCTTTTCGATCTTTATGCCAATAATTTACTCTGTTGGTCCCAAAGTCTTTCATAGCAAAAGACTTACTTATGTTTTCAAGCTATTAATTCTGACCAATAGTCACCATATCAAACCACATAGAGCAAAAAACAATGTAGTCATCATCAGAGAATTTTCTTTATAGAAACATGAGTGATCTGAAGTAGTCTTTCTGTACCATCTCCCCCATAACAGACTCAAACTTCTTGTACCACCTGTCGTCGGTCCCATGCTTCAAGCCGTACAGGGCATCTTCTCCAGTTTTGCCAAACCACAATCCTCTTTTTCTACGAAAACCCATTTGACTGGCTCCATGTATATTTCTTCTTCCAAATCTCATGTAGGAAGGTAGTTTTTCCATTTCATTTGCTCGATTTCCAGTTCAAAAAAACTGGCGGCCGTTCTGAGCACTTTTTTGAATGGATGTCATTTCACAAACTTGGTGAAAAGATCCAAAATCAATTACCCTTTCTTTGATTGAATCCTATTCACAACCAGTCTAGCTTTGAATGATCATCGGTTGGGAGTGTTCTTCTTGCCTTGATCCTGAACCACCCCACTTGTTCTCAAATCTTTCTTGCCTTTGGGCAACTTCACCAGCTCAAATGTTCATCCTCATGCAAGGACTTCACTTCATCTTTGCTGGCTTCAATCGAGTTCCTCCTTGTGTATCAAATTCCATCAGCTTCTTCAAAACTTGTAGGTCTCCCCCCTGTCAGTCGGTCAGTACATAATTTCATTTGACTGGATATCAGTAGATGGTTGTCAACTCTACTAGATCTTCTTAAATGTTTAAAGAACCTTCGGTGCTGGTGGCTTGAACATGAACACCATAATTCTTCATCTGGTTTCATTTTCATGAAGCTCTTTGCAGAAAGCATCAAATGGCCCAGTGTATTCTCCACCATTATCTGTCCTGATACACTTCAGCTTCTTGCCTGTCTGTCTCTCAACCAGGTTAAGAAGACTTCAATGTGTATACCCAGGTCTTCCTAGAATGGTCATCGATAAATATCATAAAATATCAATTTCCACCATATGACATCGTCAATGGTCTACACAAATCTGAATGAATCAGATCTAATAAAAGATTTAATACATTCTTCATTCTAGAAGGACGGGTAATCTTGAAAGCTAATCTGTTTAGCTTTCCCGCCATACAATCAGGACACTTGTTTAGGTGAACTTCAACCAATCCAGGTAGTATGTTCTTTCTTGCCAGAGCTTTCTTACTCATGTGACATAGTCATTTATGCCACAAGTCAACTGTACTGTCATTCTCTGTTACACTCAAAGTGTCTAGGGAGAATTTCGCATGCATTATGTACAGCTTTCGGTCTTTTAGCTAACCACAAATGAACCTTTTGTGAGCTTCCACTGACCATTTCTGAAGGTGCTACAGAAACCTTCATCATCAAATCTACCAACTGAGATTTGGACACATGCTCGAAAACATGCTCGAAAGTCCAATTCCTCATCAGTCTTTCTCTTTCCGGTTTTAGTTCAAACTAAACACACGCAAATGCATCAAATGCATTTTAATTACCATAAGGAGATCTCTCATTTCTCCATATATGGTAATTCCCGCCATTTAGACTGATCATTTTGCTTGTCCATTTCGACTTGCGCAGAAATCATCACCAACATAAACCATATATGTGAGCAGTAGTATACGTGAATAGTGACCATGAATAGTAACAGTATACTTGAATAGTAACTGTATGTATGAATAGTAACTGTACATATAAATAGTACTATGCGTGAATATTACTGGGCTTAACAGTGACGGGCTTAGCAACAGTAACGCCAATAATAACTATTCACCATTAACGGCGAGTTACTACTTTACTATTCATCACTAAGTCGAGTCTGCAACGTCTTTCCGAGCGGACAGCACCAATGGACTCGTTGTAATTTTCTCTTCGTCGTGGTATATTTATTTTCAAAATATATCCACGAATCCGGTACATCCCCGGCTACCGCCTATTCGACCGGCTGGACCTGCCGAAACCTTCGACTTCTGATACACTTGTTAGGAATCAGCTCTATACCAGTTTTTGGCATTCAGCTCTGCATACCACTTGTGGGCCTTTTCAAAGAATTAAGAAGAAAATAATTTACGGCAGCGGAAAATAAAAATGTGACCACACAAGGAAAGTTAGACACACAGAAATTTACGTGGTTTACCCTCAACTGTTTAGGGCTACGTCCACGGGACAAACTCTGAATCATTCTTCCACTATTAACTCCGAATCATTTTTCCACTATTAAAAATAGTAGGTACACAAAGAGAGTAATACAAAAATAATGGCACACAAAGTGTTTCCCAAAAACACCCCAAATAATTTCATCACTATTTTTCTCTCCCCTAGCTAACTCTCTCTATATTTTTTTTCTTCTTTCTGCTGTGTTGTGCATTGAGCTTGGCAATCTCCTTTGTTTATAGGAGAGGATACGAGAGAGCCGTGCATTACTCATTCACGGCTCTCCGTTTGGTCAAAATTGCATGCCAACCTTTAAATTTTTTTATTGCCTAGCTTTAGAATTGTTTTGCTGCCAACTTTGATTCCTTCCATTTTTAACTTTAGTGTGTGGGTCCCACTTGAGTGGGCACCACCTCAATACAAAGCACACCCAGGATTATTAACTTTCAAGTACCCATTAATCATGATATTCCATGAAATTACATTTCTCTCAAGCATTACTTCAAAAATGTTACGAGCAGTAACCAAATCACCCCTGCTAACATTGGCGCTAATATTGATGTTGAGTTAATTGTGAAGGGTTAAAGTTTGATTTATGTTTTGTTTAAGATATGAAATTTCAATGTATAGGTTTTTTTTTTTTTTTTTTTGGGCTTCGTGAGGGATGTTGAGTTAATTTTGAAGGGGTAAGTTTTGATTTATGTTTTGTTTAAGATATTTGAGATTTCAATGTATAGGTTTTTTTTTTTTTTTTTGGTTTTTTTTTTTTTTTTTGAGCTTCTGATGTGGAGCAACTGACACTTAAATATATGGAAGACTTGGATTGCTGTCAACCCAAGAAGAAGGGGCACGGCCGTGCCAATTCCAGCACGCCCGTGCTAGCCTCTGGAAGTCCAAGCATGACCGTGTCATGCCAAGCACACCCGTGCCGCCGACCTTGCTAGAGTGTTGTCTAGTTACGACTTTGTGTTATTTTTTAGGGTTTTTATGTGATTAGCCTAAACCTATAAATATGTTATTTATTTATGAGGAGGAAACCATTCTTTGATTATTATTGATATTCAATAAACTTCCTTAAGAGTTTCATTCTCTAATTCTTTGGTCAGATCATACGCCATTAATCAAAACTGCTGACGGAGTATAATCGTTATTCCCAGACACGTGACCGTTCTGTGTCAATTGGTATCTGAGCCGAAAGGCGAAGTATCTCCATGGCCGACAATCATGAGACACGATTCCCAACCATAGACGCGAATCATGCAACTGCCATTTACCTAATGCCATTTATCTCAAGACAATATGATTATTATTTTAACTGCTATTTACACCACCAAATCAAACAGACATAAGCATTTTACCTAATGAGGTAGAGCTTAATTAAGATAAACTAATATAGAACAATATTCAAGCGACACTTGAATCTAATAAAAAAAATAAAATGATCATTTGGGATAAACAATCAATTTCACTTGGCATAAGAACTACATTACAATGTTAATTAAAAGCATGAAGGCAATGGAAATAAAACAAATGTTTTTATATTAACTGAGGCACTGCTTACAAACAAAAGACATCGGCAAAAATTTCATTTCTTTGCAAGTATATTATAAAAATATTTCACTTTTGCTTTGAAGAAAAATAAAATGCAAGTTACTCTATTAAAAATAAAATAAAATGTAATTTTGGGCAAATGGAATACATAATGCTCAATATTCATTTTGAATGTAGACATGCATTGATTTGAAGTTGTAATGCTTAAAATATATATTTCTTTAATTTATCAAATTCAAAACTCCTCATTTCTCACATAAATGAGGAGGCTGAAAATCAATTACACAAATACAAAAATGCCTATTTCTAAAACCAGTTAAGTTCTCATTTTCTCAACCTTACATTTTGCATGCAATATATAAAAAGTAAATAAAAACTGAGCATGTTAGAAAAACAAATAAAATTCTCAACTCTCACTTGCATGCAATACATAAAATCAAACAAAAGCAAAATACGTCAGCCAACAACAATAAATTTAGCATTTTATCACATAAAATCACTACAAAAGGCCACTGAATAAATCCATTCATGAACAGCAACAAATAAACCCTAAATTTCCAAAGTTAAAGCTTCTACAACTAACTTCGAATTAGCAACACATAAATAAATCAATGAAAATCCAAAGCTTACCTTTACCCAAACATCACAAAAAAGGATGGGGAATCATAAGAGAATGAGAATTTCCAGAATCAAAGGCATCCTGAAAAGTTTATCAAACAAAATGCACTGAATAAGAATAAATGTTAAATTGCAGTGGTGTTTAAGACTCAATATAGACAATGAGGATACTAAATAAAATCAACAGTTCAGTCAAAATTAAGGGGAACAGAATTCAAGGGCAGCAACTCCTGCTACTAACCAGAACTTATCGTAGATTCTAAGAGAAGAAAATAAAGACACCCGAGGAAAGGCTCCCATGGCAGATAGAAACAATAAACCGAATCCGTATCAGAAGCCAACTGGAGACTATTGTTATCGATCCAGGAAACAAGGACATATATCTAATATATATCCAGAACGAAGGGGGGGGCTAATGATGGGCGTCGACAGGTGAATGTAGTTGATGAGGTAGCTGAGGTTGAAGGAGTAGAAGATGAAGATGATGGATCCTTGGCTGGTTCAGAAGATGGTGAAGTTACATATGTTGTTCAAAAAATATTGTACTAACCAAAACAAGAAGGTTACATATGTTGTTCAAAAAATATTGTACTAACCAAAACAAGAAGGTGAAACTCAGCAAAGGAAAATTTTTCAGGTTAAATGTCGTGTTGGTGATGCAGTGTGTCGAATCATTATCGACAGTTGCAATTGTGAAAACTTAATAGCCAAACAACTGGTTGAGAAGCTTAATTTGCCCATAGAACCACATCCTTCACCATACCAGGTAGGGTGGATTAAGGAGGCTCCAACGATTGAAGTAAAACGGATTTGCAAAGTGCCTATCTCAATGGGAAAGTCATACACAGATTCCATTAGTTGTGATGTTATAGATATGAATGTTTGCGGAGTACTATTACGACGATCATGGCAGTTTGATGTAGATGCATTGCTCAAGGGAAGAGAGAATTCATACTTGTTCACTTGAAAAAATAAGCAAATCCTTGTCCTACCTTCTGGATCTTCTACCAAAGCTTCTAAAGTGGAGGGAAAATCCATTGTAGTTGTTTCTTCTAATGTGCAGGAATTAACCGGTGCAATTGAGAAGTCTGGAGGTGCGTTAGCTTTGTTGATCAAACCAGAAATAGAATCTGATGTAAGATCACTAGTACCACCACCTGTAAATGAGTTGTTAGATGAGTTCCATACTTTAGTTGAAGAACCATCCTCCCACCTTTGTGGGACATCCAACATTATATTGATTTCATCCCTGGATCGAAGATATCGAACCTGCCCCATTATAAGATGAATCCAAAGGAGAGCCAGGTTCTTCAAGAACAAGTAGAAGAATTTTTGAAAAAGGGACATGTTCGGGAGAGCATTAGTCCTTGTGGAGTTCCGACTTTATTGGTGCCAAAGAAGGATGGGACCCGGAGAATGTGTGTGGATAGTCGAGCTGTCAACAAGATCACGGTGCAGTATCGATTCCCTATTCCTCGTCTGGAGGACATGTTGGATCAATTATAAGGATCTATAGTGTTTTCTAAAATAGATCTTCACAGCGGGTACCATCAAATTCAAATCAAAGAGGGAGATGAATGGAAGACTGCCTTTAAGACCAAGGAAGGATTATATGAGTGGTTAGTTATGCCGTTTGGGTTGACGAATGCACCGAGCACGTTCATGCAACTTATGGTTCAGGTTTTGCGTCCTTTCTTGCACAAATTTGTGGCTGTTTATTTTGATGACATATTGATCTTCAGTCGCAGTGAATTTTGATGACATATTGATCTTCAGTCGCAGTGAGGAAGAACACCTTCAGCACCTTCGTCTAGTGTTGAACTCTTTACAGGAAAATGAGTTATACATCAATCTTAAGAAGTGCAGTTTTATGACGGAGCGAATCCTGTTTCTTGGCTATATTGTTAGCTCGAAAGGAATTCAAGTTGATGACAGAAAAATTGAGGCCATTCGAAATTGGCCCACCCCAAGAGTATCACTAAAGTTCGTAGTTTTCATGGACTTGCTACGTTTTGTAGGCAGTTCATCAGAAACTTTAGTAGCATCGTTGCTCCCATCACAGATTTCTTGAAGAAGAAGAGAGTTCGATAGTTTGTATGGACCGAAGCTGTAAATAAGAGCTTCGAAGAAATCAAAGATAAGCTTACTTCCGCCCATATTCTTGCTTTACCTGATTTTGATAAATTGTTTAAGGTTGATTGTGATGCTTGTGGGATTGGAATTGGTGCTGTCATAATCCGGAAAGCCTATAGCATTCTTTAGTGAAAAATTGAATGAAATTAGGCAGAAATGGTCTACTTATGAGCAAGAATTGTATGCAGTTTTCGGAGCCTTCAAAACTTGGGAACATTATTTGTTGGGGTGTGAATTCATTATTTACACTGATCGTCAAGCTTTAACTCATTTTCAAACTCAAAAGAAAGTGAGCAAGATGCATGCGTGCTAGGCAACTTATTTTGGTGCTTTTCATTATATCATTAAGCACAAATCGGGTACTTACTCCATTTTCATTTCAAGAAAGTGGATGCAAGATTGCATGCGTGCTAGGCAAACTTAATTTTGGGTTAGCTTTTCAATATAATATCACATTAAGGCACAACATCGGTAGTACTATGTAACACGGTTGAGTCAGTCTTTGACGTATGCACGAGAAGGCATGCCTTTGTTGACTTACAATATAAGCAAGAGATTAGTGGGGTTTGAATTACCTATACAAAGTCTTACTGACGTCAGATATTAGAAGCTTTCTGCTGACATATTGAACTCAAAAGAAAGTGAGCAAGATGCATGCGTGCTAGGCAACTTATTTTGGTGCTTTTCATTATATCATTAAGCACAAATCGGGTACTTGTAACACGGTTGCAGATGCTTTGAGTAGGAGAGCAGCTTTGTTGATTACAATTAAGCAAGAGATTGTGGGGGTTTGAATTTCTTAAAGATCTCTATGCGTCAGATGAAGACTTTGCTGACATATGGGCTAAGATTGAAGCAAAATAGCCTATCGATGGTTTCTTGGTACATGATGGGTATCTGTTCAAAGGCAACAAACTATGCATCCCTCGATCTTCTCTCTGGGAAAACTTAATTTGAGAAATCCATGGTGGAGGATTGAGCGGACATTTGGGACGAGATAAAACAATTGCAGGGTTGAAGGCTCATTTCTATTGGCCACAATTAAAGAACAAAGCAGGAAGCTAGTCCAGAAATGTTCAATTTGCCAGACACAGAAGGGCCATTCTTAAAACACTAGTCTTTACACTCCGTTGACTATATTGGAACAACCTTGGGAGGATTTATCTATGGATTTTATGTTGCATTTGACTCGAACTCAATGAGGGGCTGATTCTATTTTTATTGTTGTCGACATATTCTCTGAGATGGTACATTTTATTCCTTGTAGGCAAACTAATGATGCCTCACACATAGCAAAATTATTCTTCCAGGAGATTGTTCGGTTGCATGGCATTCCCAAAACCATCACATTTGATCGAGACACAAAGTTTCTAGCTCACTTTTGGACAACTTTGTGGAAGAGATTCAACACTCAACTTCACTACTGCAGTACCGCTCACCCCCAAACTGATAGACAGACTGAAGTGGTGAACTGGACTCTTGGTAATCTCCTTAGGTGCATTTGTGGTGAGAAGAAGAAGATGTGGGATCTTGCTCTTGCCCAAACAAAATTTGCTTATAACAGTGTTATCCATAGCTCCACCAAGATGTCACATTTTGTAATTGTCTACCAGAAGGTACCAGCCCATACTCTTGATCTCCTTTCCCTTCCAACAGGTGTAGAGAAGAGTATTACAGCTAAAAACTTGGCTACCTAGCACGTGGAGGTATTCAAGCAAGTGCAACAATTCATCACTGCTGCCAATGAAAAATATAACGTTGCAGCTAATAAACACCGGCGTTATAAATCTTTTACTGTGAGTGACTGGGTTATGGCTTATCTTCGCAAGGAGCATGGCGGAGGATAGAAGAAGCTTGATTCCAAAAAGATTGGGCCATTTCAGGTACTTAAGAAGATGAATGATAATGCCTATGTGCTTGACCTACCCGAAGACATGAAGATTTTCAGGACTTTCAATGTTGCTGATTTATTCCCTTTCTATCCCGATGATGATCACTCGAGGTCGAGTTCTTTTGAAGTGGAAGGGATTGATGCGAAGCAACTGGCACTTAAATATATAGAAGACTTGGATCGCTGCCAACCCAAGAAGAAGGGGCACGGCCGTGCTAATTCCAGCACGGCCGTGCTAATTCCAGCATGCCTGTGTCAGCTTCTGGAAGTCCAGGACACGAGACACACCCAAGCCTAAGAAGCACAAGCATGCTTGTGCTAAACTCTAGAAGTCCAAGTATGCCCGTGTCATGACAAGCACGCCCGTGCCGACGAGTCCAGTTATGATTCGAGTGTCGGCACGCTCGTGTCATGCCAAAGCACGCCCATGCTAGCCTTTGGAAATCCAAGCACGCCCGTGTCATGCCAGGCACACCCGTTCCGCCGATCTTGCTAGGTTGTTGTCTAGTTACAACTTTGTGTTATTTTTTTAGGGTTTTTATGTGATTAGCCTAAACCTATAAATATGTTATTTATATTATAAGGAGGAGACCATTCTTTGATTATTATTGATATTTAATAAACTTTCTTGAGAGTTTCATTCTCTAATTCTTTCGTCAGATCATACGTCATTGATCAAAACTACTGACGGAGTATAATCGTTATTCCCATACACGTGACCGTTCTATGTCAGCTTCAGTTTTAATCTTTCTATTCTTTATTATTGTAATATTTTTAATATATTGCCTCACTAACTATATAGTAAACTTTGCTTCTATTATGATTTGGTAGGATTTTGAAGCTTATTTTTTATTGGCTTCATTTTAATTTTTTTTTTTTTGTTAGAAACTAATATTAGGACGGTAAGAACTAAAGCAAGCTAATTATCAGCTCAAATTCAATCTAAATTATGTTTTGTATTAACATAGTTAATATTTTTTATTCTGAGTTAGTATTTCAGTTAATTAGTTAATGTAAAAGCATTTGTTTTATTTCCATTGCCTTCATGCTTTTAATTAACATTGCAACTTAGTTCTTATGCCAAGTGAAATTGATTGTTCATCCCAAATGATCATTTTATTTTTTTTGTATTGGATTCATGTGTTGCTTGAACATTGTCTATATTAGTTTATCTTAATTGAGCTCTCATTTCTCATGATATTTGTTGGGTTGCCTGCATATCCTTAATATTATTGATATTTTTTTATTTGAGTTAGTATTTCAGTTAATTAGATTTTCTAAATCCTTGCATATGATTTTTCTTTTGCTTTAAGTTTAATTTATAGAGGCAATAAATCATAGACAGTCTTGCTTCGAGTACATATTTTTGTTCACAATTTTCGTTTCTAATTTGACAGAAGTTCTCATTTCTTATGATATTTTTTGAGTGGTCATAATATGACTATGTGGTGGCTTTGCATAGTGTTTGATTTCATTCGAAATGATTATTTTATTTTTTTTGTATTATATTCATTTGTCACTTGAGTATGGTTTTATATCAGTTTATATTAATTGATAGATGCAATGTCGGGTTCAAACTTTATATATTCTCTTTGGATTCACTTGCATTTTTTTAAAAAAATTTACTTACTAATTTGCTCCTGTTATTCTTACAATTGACAATTGCCAATCTTAACGACTTTAATTTATGTGAATTAATGACCTGAAATAGAACAGATGGAAAATAAGAGTATTTTTTCCCAATAATAAATAATAATTAAGGAATAGTTTAGAATTGAGAATGTTTACTAAGTATTTATGCAAGTTTGAGTTACTTAAATACCCTCTCATAGCCAATTAAAAATGAATCGGTATAGAAATTTATTAGGATAAAACTCTATTCTATTCGGAGAAAATTGAGATCTGTTGTAATAAATACATTAACTGTTGTATCATTATTGTTTTTCCTCGAGTTCTATTTTTTAGTTGATATAATATAAATATGTGGTAATTTGTCTTACTAATGTGCTTTTGTTACCCTTTCAAATAACAATGGCCAACATGAAATTAAATTTGCTTGGTTTATGACTATTCTTGGCATAGTTTAATTTTCCATGATTATATTGAATGACTAATTTGATATGATGAGACAAGCTATGACTAAGTTATAAGTATGTGTGCTATTAAGGTATTGTTCTTAGGAAAAAAAAACTAAATTTTGGAGAAAGTATTCTAGAATTGTTGTTTAGCTGTTTTTTATGAAGCTTTCCCTTCTCGATATTAATTTGGTTATGCATAGCTTCTGTTATCTTTTTTTTTTTTTTTTTTTTTTTAATTTGGTGTTATGCATTAGCTTCTGTTATCTTTTTTTTTTTTTTTTTTTTTTTTTGAATTTATTGATTCAATTTCTGATTTTATTGTGTGATGTTTTTGTTGGGGTTTAGAAAAATCAAAGTTAATATATCACTTAGATCATCAACAAAAGCGAAAGAGGAGAAGCAGCCAATGGCTGAATTGTCAAACTCTTTTGCTTCCAAGAAGTAAGTAATTTGTTTATTCTTCTTTTTTTTTTTTCTCTTTAGGCTTAGGAACTGAAAAGTATATGCAAAATATATTGTTAGGATACCGGCAATAAAGTTACGAGAATAATTACGCAGCGGAAAAATTAAAATGGGACACACAGAAATTTACGTGGTTCACCCTCAACTGTTTAGGGCTGTTTAGGGCCTACGTCCACGGGACCAAACTTCGAATATTTTCTTCCACTATTAAAAAAATAGTAGGGCTTATTACAAAGAGAGTAATACAAAATAGTGGCACTCACAAGTGTTTCGCACTCAAAAAGTGTTTCCCAAAAACACCCCAATAATCTTCACTATTTTTCTAGACCCTTAGTTTTAAGAACCCTTTCTTAAAACTGAAAACTCTCTAAATATGAGATTTTACTTTGGTGTGTTTGAAATGAGGCAAATCCTCTCCTATTTATAGGAGAGGAAGATGAGAGAACCGTGTATAACTCATTCACGACTCTCCATCTTTGTCAAATTTTCTTTCCTTTTTTTTTCGTTCTTTCTTTCATCACGTGTGTGGGTAGGCACCGCCACCACCAACAAAAAATTTATGGGTCCCACTTGAGTGGGCACCGCCACAACAAATCTCCCCCTGCACACTCAAGTGGGGAAGTTAGCCATACTCTCCATCATTCCTGCAGCTGATCGACAATATTCAAATTTGTCTTTTGGAAGAATCTTTGTTAACATATCTGATCCATTTTCATCTGTATGGATCTTCTCAAGCTGTAACTGCTTCATCTCCAGTACATCCCTATCCCTGATCCAATGATTCTAACATTAATGTGCTTTGAAATCTGAATGAAAGGAGGAATTCTTCCCTAAGATGGAATCGCACTCTGGTATCGCAAAAATATCAATATCGTTCTTGAAATGAATTTCGAGTTCATTCAAGAACTTCTTCATCCATAGCAACTCTTGCATGCTTCTGTTTAGTGCTTGAATTCCTGCTCAGTTGTTTGAAGAGCAACACATTTTCAATCTTGATTGCCACGACACGGCTCCCCAGCAAATGTGGAATTAGATATCCTTTGATGTAGACTTTCTCGAGTCAAAACATCCCCAGCCATATCGGCATCGGTAATAACCGCTAATACTGGCTTCTCATTTCCAAAGCATAAAACCATACTTTGGTTGTACCTTGAAGATAACTGAAAATCCAGTTCACTGAAGCCCCAATGTTCCTTTCCAAGATTTGAAAGAAACCGACTCACTACTTCCGACTGAGTGAGCAAATTCTGGCCGTGTACAAACCATGGCAATACATTAAGCTTCCAACTGCTGAAGCATATGGGAATCTTTTTCAATCTCTTCCTTCCTCTCTATCGGTAGAAGGCACTGTTTTGAGCATTAATTTAAAGTGAATTATGCAAGAGGAACAACTAACCGCTTTAAGCATTCTCCCATTTGAACCTTTGAAGTACTTTCTTCAAAAATATACTTCTCCTGGTGACAACCATAATTTCTGGTCCTTCGATTTCTCGTAATCTCATACCAAAGAATTTGCTTTGCTAGTTCCAAAGTCCCTTTCATAGCAACAAGACTTACTTAGCTATTTTTCTTCAAGGCTATTAATTCTGACAGAATTCTTGACCAACAATCAAACAATAATCCTCACTAACATAGCAAAAGAATGAATGTAGTCATCATCAAGAGAAATTTCTTACGAAGACACATTGAATCTGAAGTAGTCTTTTTGTAACCTTGCTCCCCCATAACGACCAAAACTTTCTTTTTACCATTGTCTTGGGTGCCTGCTTCAAGCCGTACCAGCTTTCTTCAGTTTAACAAACACAATCTTCTTCCCCTTTTTTATGAAACCCTCCTGGCTGCTCCATGTATATTTCTTTTCCAAAATCTCCATGTAAGGAGGCAGTCTTTACATCCATTTTGGCCTCGATTTCCAGATCAAACTGGCAAGCCATCCGAGCGACTGGTCCAAAGGATGTCAATTTTCACAACTGGTGAAAATATTCAATCAAATCAATACATTTTCTTTTGATTGAATGCTTTCACAACCAGTCTAGCTTTGAAATCGTGGTTGGGAAGCTGTGTTCCTTCCTGCTTAAATTTCTGAACACCCACTTGTTCCTTCAAAGCTTTCTTGCCTTTTGGGCAACTTTACCAGCTCAAATGTTTTATTCTCAATGCAAGGATCATTTCCACTTGCATGGCTTCCATAATCCAGTTCCTTTTGCTTTCCATTGCTTCTTCAAAACATTCAGGTTCTCCCCCGTCAGTCATCAATACATATTCATTTGCTGAATATCTAGTAGATGGTTGTCTGATTCTACTACACCTTCTTAATGTTTGAGAACCTTCTGGAGCTGGTGGCTGAACATGAACACCATCAAAATCTTCTTGTGGTTCATTGTGATAAGGAACTTCTGGATTTTCTAACTCTAGCTCTTGTTCCTGTGGAACATTTCCTTCTTGTTCTTGTGGAACATTATCTTCATCTCCAACTTGTCTTTGTTCTGTTGCTAGAGGAACTATTTGCACATCTGTTGAATCATCTTCAGATCTATCGGCAGCTTGCTTTTGAGTCTTTTCAACATCTTTAATAGTCTGATTTTCCACAAACACGGCATCTCTACTTCTTATCATCTTTTTTTGGATTGGATCAAAAAATCTATAACCAAATTGATCTTGGCCATAGCCAATGAATACACATTGTCGAGTATTGACATCAAGCTTAGACCTCTCATCCTTAGGAATATGCACGAAGGCTTTGCAACCAAACACTCGCAAATGATTATAGGAAACATCCTTTCCTGACCATACTCACTCTTCTCTGAGTATGCATACTGAAGAGGAACACAAAGGGTGAAATGATTTATAAGATGAACTGCTGTAAGAAGAGCTTCACCCCAAAATCTTTAGACAACTTTGCATGTGAGAGTAAAAAAACATCTGACTCTCTCCATCAAAGTTTTGTTCATCCTCTCAGCCAAATCATTCAGTTGTGGCGTCTTGGGAGGTGTTGTTTGATGTCGAATACCATGCTCTTTGTAGAAAGCATCAAATGGTCCAGTGTATTCTCCACCATTATCTGTTCTGATGCACTTCAACTTTTTGCCTATCTGTCGCTCAACCAAGTTTAGAAATTGTTTAAAGACATCTAAAACTTGATCTTTAGACTTCAAAGTGGATACCCAGGTCTTCCTAGAATGGCCATCGATAAATGTTACAAAGTATCGATTTCCACCATATGACATCGTCAATGGTCCACATAGATCTGAATGTACCAGATCTAACACATTCTTCATTCTAGATCTACACATTCTTCCATTCTGGAAGGCGAGAATCTTGAAGGCTAACTACTACTTCTTTGCTTTTCCTGCCAACAATCAAGAAACATTTCCTCTAAATGGACTTTATCCCAATCCAAAGATAGCAATGTTTTGTTTTGTTTTTTACCAGAGTTGTCATTCCTTTCTCACTCATGTGGCCTAGTCGTTTATGCCACAATTCAACAGCACTGTCATCCTCCGCTACATTAAAAGCATATCGGGAGAGCTTCGCATGCATTACATATAGCTTTGGGTCTTTCCTTCCATTTGATATCACCATGGAACCTTTTGTGAGCTTCCACTGCCCATTTTTGAAGGTGCTACAGAAATTTTCATCAATAAGTCTGCCAATCGAGATTAAATTAGAATGCATGTCTGGTACATGCACAACATCTTTTAAAATTAATCTCGAACCATTTTCTGTCTCTAGGCAAATATCTCCCTTACCGACAACTTTCAATAGTTTGCCGTCTGCTATCTTGACCACACCCAGATTGTCTGGTGTGTAAGATGAAAAATTTTCTCTCCAAGATGTCGCATGAAGTGTAGCCCCACTATCAATTACCCAACCCAACCTGGTCCTCTTTGGGTTGCATGATTGATAGTGTATTCAATGAAATGAACAGTTGGAACTCAGCAATGACATTGGCTTCATCATCACTGCTTTCTTCTTTCTTTGCTTTGCCTTTGATCTTCTCCTGATCACTTTTAAACTTCCAACAATACCTTTTAATGTGCCCCTTCTTCCCACAATGATGGCACATAATATTGGCAAATTTGTTTGATCTACCTCTGCTCTTATCTCTCGTATTTGAACTTCTAGATTGGCTCCTCCCTCTGGGATGGTTATTTCTTTTAGCATCCGCTAAAAGAATGTCTGATTGAGATGAAGAACGATTATGTGCTTTGCGTCTCATTTCTTCATTCAGAACAGCATTTTTAACAAATTTCCAGCTAACTCCACTATGTGGTGTAGAGTTTGTTATTGATATCTTGTTATTGATATCTTCAAAGTCTCCCAAGACTCTGGTAAGGAGGCAGCACATAAGGCCGAGGATTTTATCACAATTTATGCCCATATTTTTGACAGCTGGTGAATAGTCCGCCTGCATTTTCACTCAATGATCTGCTACAGAAGTTACCTTCCTTTTGATATTTTGAAATTCATTCAGCTTCATCAAATAAAATAAATTGGTTGTTGCCGGATTTTGAGGCATATAGCTGTTTCAAAGCTTGTCCCATAATGTTCTGAGCGTGAGTCTCATTACTAAATTGGACGCATGCTCGAAAGCCCATTCCTCATCAGTCTTGTCTTCCGATTTAGTTCAACTAAACACAGGCAAATACATTTTTATTACCATAAGAAGATATCTCATTTCTCCATATATGGTAATTTTTGCCATTTAGACTGATCATTTTGCTTGTCCATTTTGACTTGCGCAGAAAATCATCACCAACATAAACCGTATACACGACCAATAGTATGTGAATAGTGACCATCAATAGTAACAGTATACTCGAATAGTAACTGTATGCATGAATAATAACTATACGCGTGAATAGTACTATACATGAATAGTGCTGGACTTACTGAAACGGACTTAACACCAATAGTACGGTTCACCATCAACTTTGAGTTACTATTTCACTATTCATCACTAAGTCGATTCTGCAACATCTTTCCGAGCGGACAGCACCAATGGACTCGTTCTGCAACGTCTTTTCCGAGCGGACCACCAATGGACTTGTCGTAATTTTCTCTTCGTCGTGGTATATTTATTTCAAATTATATCTACGGTGCAAGTAACCGCTATCTACTGGCTGGATCTACCGAAACCTTCGGCTCTGATACCACTTATTAGGATACTCCGGCAATAAGTTAACGAGAATAATTACGCAGCGGAAAAATTAAAAATGGGACACCAGAAATTTACGTGGTCCACCCTCAACCTGTTTAGGGCTAACATCCACGGGACCAACTCCGAATATTTTCTTCCACTATTAATATTTCTTCCACTATTAAAAATAGTAGGCTTACAAAGAGAGTAATACAAAATAGTGGCACTCACAAGTGTTTCCCAAAAACACCCCAATAATTTTCACTATTTTCTAGCCCTTAGTTTTAAGAACCCTCTTAAAACTGAAACTCTCTAACGCTGAGATTGTTCTCTCAGTTAGTGTGTCACAAATGAAGCAAATCCTCTCCTATTTATAGGAGAGGTAATGTGAGAGCCGTGTGTGACTCACACACGGCTTTCCATTTAGTCATAGTTGATTGCCAACCTTTCTTCTTTTTCAAATAACACATTTTTTTTTTTTCTTTTTAAACTGAGTGGGTCCCACTTGAGTGGGCATGCCACCACTAACATATATATGGGGGAAAGACGGTAACTTTATCGTGTTAAGCAAATTGTAGAGAAATTGAATAAATAATTAGGTATTTAGGTTCTGATATGAATATGTGGTCGTTTGGCTTACTAATCTACTTTTGTTACCCTTATAAATAACAATGGCCAGCGTGACATTAAATTTGCTCAATTCATGACTATTCATGGCAAATTTTAGTTTTCCATGGATTAATTTGATATGACAAGACAAGTTATGACTAAGTTATAAGTAAATGTGCCATTGAGGGTTTTCTTTTTTTTTTTTTTTTTTTTTTTTTTTTTTTTTTTTTTTTTTTTTTTTTTTTTTGAAAAACTAACTATTGGAGAAAGTAGTTTAGAATTGTTGTTTAGCTGTTTCTGAAGGTTTTCCTTCTAAATATTGATTTGGTTGTGCATAGGTTCTGTTATCCTTTTTTTTTTTGTGAATTTATTGATTCAATTTCTGATTTTATTGTTTGATGTTTTTGTTGGGGTTTAGGAAAATCAAAGTTAAGATACCATTTAGATCACCAACGGAAGCAAAAGAGGAGAAGCAAGTGGTGGCTGAATTATAAAACTTCTGCTTTCAACAGGTAACTAATTCTTCTATTATTTTTTTTTTCTTTAGGCTTGGAAATTGAAAAGTATATGCAGAACATATATGAAAAATTCTTTATGATTTTAATTATTTTTTATTTTAGTTGTTTATAGTTTTTTTTTCCTTTGATTATAATAATGGAAAATAAGAAAATCGGGCGATTTAAGAGTCAATTTATCATTATTCAGTATAATAAACAAATGTTCAACTTTCTAACTAGAAACTATATTATATATAGAATTAATATTTTATAACTATCAACTATCAAAAATATATTATTACTATAATATACTATTAATATAAAAAATTACTATAGTAAAAAACTAGCTGTTGGAGAAAGTAGTTTGGAATTATTGTTTAGCTGTTTTTTAAGGTTTCCCTTCTTGATATTGATTTGGTTATGCATAGGTTCTATTATCTTTTTTGGTGAATTTATTGATTCAATTTCTGATTTTATTGTGTGATGTTTTTGTTGGCGTTTAGGGAAATCAAAGTTAAGATACCACTCAGATCAGCAACAGAAGCGAGAGAGGAGAAGTAGGTGGTGGTTGAATTGTTGAACTCTTCTGCTTCCAATAGATAACTAATTCTTCTATTATTTTCCTTTTTTCCTTTAGGCTTGGGAATTGAAAAGTATATGCAGAATATATATGAAAAATTCTTTCTAATTTTAATTGTTTGTGATTTTAGTTCTTAATTTGTTTCAGAAATATAAATTTCTATATTTGTGTAATTTATTTTGTGTGTTGATGTTATTATATAATTTTTTTTATGAATGATTGATGTAGGGATTCACTTTGAATCCTAAATTGCAAAAAAAAAAAAAAAAAAAGGGCAAAAAAAAAAAAAAAAAAAAGGCATAGACTTATGAAGTTTTTATTTATCCATTTCAATGGTTAAAAAAAAATGAAAAAAAAAAAAAAAAAAAAAAAGGCATAGACTTATGAAGTTTTATTTTATCCATTTCAATGGTTAAAAAAAAAAAAATGAAATTCATTGTTGGTTGTAGTGATTTATTAGAATAAAAGGAACTAGAAAGTAAATTTTAATACTCCAGTATGCTAAGTGATTTTGTTCAGAATCTCAGTATTACTAACATGTGGAAACCAATATTAGGATTACAAGAACTAAAGCAAACTGATTCTCAGCTCAAATTTTAATAAAACCACAATTAGAGAAATAAGACCTGCAAGACATGAGAAGATATTTAAATTTTTTTTTATATAAATCTAACAATGAAAAGGGAATGTATAGTAGGTTGGCTTTTTGAAGAGTTAAAATTTGATTTGTATTTTGTTTATTTATTTTCTTAAGTGTTATATGTAATTCATGCCTATTTTAGTTGGTCTTTTGTTTCTTTTTTTTTTTTTTTTCAAGTGTTATATGTAAATCTTGCTTATTTTATCTGTTTTTAATTTTTGTTCTTCATGAAAAAATTTTGGTTCTTTATAATTTTAGCTGTTTGTCATTTTATTTCTTGATAATTTTAGTTGTTTATAATTTATTTTTTTATATTAAGTTCTATTTTGTTTTGTTTTTTGGTTTAATTATGTCTGAACCAAAATGCCCTATATGATTAAATAACTCATAATCTAATTTAAAAAAATAATAAAAAAATTAGTAACCAAAATAGAATTAGAAGGTAAACTTTGATACTTCACTATGCCAAGTGATATCGTTCACAATCTCAATGCTATTAACAAGTGGAAACCAATATTAGGATTATAAAAACCAAAGCAAACTGATTCTCAGCTCAAATTCAATGTAAATTATGCTTTATATTAATATTAATTCAACTCTGAAACCACAAAGAGAGAAATAAGACTTACAAGACATGAGAAGATATATATATATATATAGAAAGCTAACATTGAAAAGGGATTGTATAATAAATTGTTATATTGCACCTATTGTATGGAAGATTCTTTGCCATTTCATTCCTTCTCTATTAACATAGGGATAATATTAGTCTCTGCACACGTGATTTTCAAATTTTTTGTGCTGAAGTTTTGGATTTTTCTTACTTTCTATGATCCTGCATTGTTGGTCTCAAGAATGGAAAGTATATTTATTTGGCTGTTGAACTAATGATTTTCACGTTAGATAGTTAAAAAATTTTTTTGTTACTTATTCTACTGTGAATTAGTTATTCAATGTGCATATTTGATATGAAGAATCTTAATTAGCCACTAACATGTGTCCAGTTATTATCAAAGCTGATATTTTTGGGGTTTTTTGCCAGAAAAAACTTTCAGGATTTTTCAAATAGTTTGGACTTTTTTTTTATTTGGATTTCTTATAATTAAGTAGTTTAGAAAGTTATAAATTTATTTGAAGACTATTGGATTGTTTTACATTTTTCAATTTGTTATACACACAATTTATTAACTTCATCATTAGTCTATTACAGACATGCTAAGATAGTTCTATGTGCAATGCAAAGTGTATCCTCTAATTTTTTTTTTTTTTCCCACTATTTATACATTGATCTTTGGGTTAATTTTGTGTGTAGTATTCTTGAGGCTATTAAAATTTTAAAACATTTTGCTAATAGAATGAGGTCTTTCTTTTTCCTCTCTATTATTATTTTGTAGGGCTATTTTCAAATAATAATATGATTATATTTGGTCTCTAAAATGAAAAAGTTTCATTAATAAAGCAAATACATATTTAATGACTAAAATGAGATTAGTTTTAAATTTGATCAATTAATGCTTCAATTTGCTTTCATTTTGTTTTTTAAATCTTTTTTATTGTTGATATCTTTCAACGCAAACAATTAATAGTTTCACAGTCTTTTTGGAACTTCAAATAAGTGAAACTGAAACATAAAGATAGGATTTATCTGTTATATCATCTAATTTAATTGCATTGAAATATGCAATTTTTTGATTGTAGGATTTCAATTTATTGCTGTCTTTTTTTTGTTTTTAATATCTTGCATCCAATTGTTCTATTTTCTAATAATCTTATTTTATGTGAATTAATAATATTAATGTCTACTTGATTCCTAATATAGAGCCTCTCCTTCACCTTAGATTAATTGTTTATATGATTGATTAGTTAAAGTGGAGGTGCTTCTTTTATCCATTTCCTTCTTTGTACTATTTTGGGCATTAAGCTTCAATTGGAAGGAATTGATTTACAGTATAGCAAAGCCAAGGGGTCATATTTTTGGTACTTCTGTTACCTCTTGGCTTTGCACTACTTATGTTACTATTTATAGTTGACCTAATGAGAAATTGAAAAACTTAATCTGTTTTATAAATGCCAAGCTCTTCCTTGTGCACTCTTCTTTCTTTTTATTTTAACACTTCGTTTCGATTAACCTTATTCATTTATATGCGTTTTCAAATGATAAAATGTTAAGTTTCTAATTCAAGGTTTGAATTAGAACAAAAGAATATTGGTTGGCCACTCGAATTAACTATTTATGATTATTTTGTTAATGATCACCAAATATAGTTGCATTATTTTGTTGATCTTCCATGTATCAATATTGGCAAGCCAAAACATCGTGCCTATATTCCAATTGAAGTTCCACTTTTAATTTATAATTAATCAATTTAGTGTTTTGCTCTTATCATCCTGTATTTAGTTTTTCGCAATTTTTTTAAGTCCTATCCCTACAATTTACTTCGAATTTTTCCCTTAGTTCTTCAGCTTTTTGGCCTCATGCTTTTATTTTGGATTGAGATTGAGTACTACTGTGAAATTAATAAGTCTTTTCAATGTGATATAGAGAGGCAAAGGACTTTCGAGTTTAGTTTTTATTATTTGTTTTTGTATAATCTATCTATTATCTACGTAAATATTTGTTTGCTTTTAACGATTACAATTTTGCATTTTATAGATCGTGCAAGATCATAAAAAACTGTCTCGCCTTGTCTTAAGATGCTTCTTCACTTTTTGAAGACAAGGTAACTAGTTATTATTTTGTTTTCTAAATTTTTAATTAAATATTTAATTAAGTCTAGGAAGCTTATTGAAGAAATCTCGTTTATAATAGTAAAGAATATTCCTGGTTGATATCTTTAATTTGTTTTGAAGTGAAATTACTTATAAATTTGACCAATTAATGCTTTAATTTGCTGTCATTTTGCTTCTTAAATCTTTTTGATGGTAAATATCTTTCAGTGGAAACAATTAGTAGTTTCGCAATTTCTTTAGAACTTCAAATGGGTGAAACTTGAACATAGATCGAGATAGAAATAATTAGAAGGCTTTATATGTTTTCCTTGACCAAATGTTAATATCAAAGTTGTAATTATTTATGTGTTTTTAAAGGATAAAATGTTAAGTTTTCACTCATTATGTTATATTTTAAATAGTTTACTTTTTGTAAGTTTAAATTAGAACAAAAGAATATTGGTCAGCCACTTGAATTAACTATTTATGATTATTTTGTTAATGATCACCAAATATGGTTGCATTATTCTGCTGATCTTCCATGCATCAATATTGGCAAACCAAAACATCATGCGCATATTCCAATTGAGGTTCTGCTTTTAATTTATTATTAATCAATTTACTATTGTGAAATCAATAAGCCTTCCCAATAGAACCATTTGCAAAGGACTTTCAGGTTTAGTTTTTATTTGTTTATGTATAATCTATCTATTATTTATGTAAATATTTATTTATTTTTAATGATTAAACTTTCTCAATAATTCAAACTTTAATTTTTAAAATATTTATTGCTTGAATGTCAAAATTTTCATAATCATCATATTTTTAGTTTTTTGCATGTTTGCCAAATTTATATGCCACATTTTTACCCTTTGCATGCTTACCACATGCAAGCTACACACAAGACAATACATGTTTCATTTTTACTCTTTCTCAACTTTTGCATGTTTACCAAGTGTGTAAAATTCTAACAAATTTTGTGCATCCTGGCCAAATGTCCAATTACCACATTTTTCATCCTTTGCATGTAAACCAAATGTATATAATTTTCACTTTTTTTACCCTTTGCATGTTTGCCACGTATAAATTCAAAATAAATTATTTACATATTCCCTAATTGTTTCTCTGTAAAATCAATCAACTCCAAACATCACAAATACTTGCTATTCTCTCCCACCTATCTTTTCTCAATCTATCAATATGTAGTTGCCATAAAATTCAACTCCAATTCTTGGAGCTATGAGGTAATTAATATTGTATTTTTTTTTTTTTTTTTTTTTCTATGGGTAAATTATATTGTATTTTTTTTTTTTTTTTGTTCTTTTTATCCACTTGGTGGCACTTCATCCTAATAATCTTATAAATTTTTCTGTGTTCTTCTTTGATGGAAATAGTTTTTAATTAGTTTTGATGGTTTTGGTATATTACAAAAGTTTATATGGTTGCTATGGCTGGATAATATTAGTTTCAATCTATCATTCAAAACTTATTGCTGCCTATAGATTTTCTTTATTAGTTTCAATCTATCATTCCATTTTTTCCTTTTAACTGCTTAAAACCTATGCTTGGATATTTTTATATAGTCTTTTTTTTTTTTTTTTTTTTGTTCTTTTTTTCCACTTGGTGAGCACTTCAGTCCTAATAATCTTAATAATTTTTCTGTGTTTCTTCTTGATGGAAATAGTTTTTTAATTAGTTTGAATGTGTTTGGTTATTACAAAAGTTGAATATGTTGCCTATGCTGGATATATTAGTTTCAATCTATCATTCAAAACTATGCTGCCTATAGATTTTTTTATTAGTTTCAATCTATCATTCAATTTTTCCTTTTAATGCTACCTATGCTGGAAATATTTTTATAATAGTCTTGAGTGTATTTTTTGTAAGCAGATGATAATAATTTTTTTTTTTTAATTCTGTGTTTTTGGCAGTATTGTTTTCTGAGAACATTAGCAAGGAATAAATATGACAAATAAATGTGTAAGAAACGTAAATATACTTTTTGGCTCTCTATGCATAGTTCTTGCTTTTTTTTTTTAGGCATTGGGTATGAAATTTTATTCTAGATTGAAAATTTTTATGTAAGCCTGTCATCAAAATAGCTGAGTATTTAGAGCGGCAGCACATCAATTTTGTGATGATTTTCCATCAAATGTGAATAATTATTTATTCTTATTCAAATAATTATCTATCCTTATTCATCTCTATTCAGTGTTGTTTCTTACTTTCGTCATTTATATATGAATATGAAGCTTATGATAATTAGATGTGTAGATTTTGAAACATTAGCATGTAAAACTTTTTTTGATAAGAAGTGTCTACGTAATTTCATAGAATCATTTTCAATATTAATTTTATAGCTTAAAAATACATTATGCAATTAGATTTAATATCTTTTATTTATGTTGGTCATTTAATACTCATTATTTCTGTTTGTTTATTTAATTTTGTAGGAGGATCCTGTACTTTTAGTTCTTGGGAAAAAATAAAGTGCTAAAGTTCCATGTTTCTGTGCTACAATAATTTATATAATAGATTTATAAAATACAATTATAAAAATTTATTAATAATTATCATCTATCGGTATCAATTTTTCTGTGCATGTGCAATATTTCTCTCACTATATTCTATTTGAAATAGAGATTTTATTTGCTTACCTATTAACATCTCTGATTACATCACGAACCCGGATGAGTTCCGCAAGAAATTTTGTTTTAACCCAAAACGAGAGTTATTGAAATTAAAATTCCATGTGCAGGTCGTCCGGCTAGGTTATACAGTTAGAGATGTTAATAAGTAAGCAGTTAAAATCTTGACTCAAATGGAGTGGAGCGAGAAAAACCTTGCACATGCGAGTTGATTCGGATAGATAATAATTAATAGTAGATTTTTATAAATGTATCATTGAAAATGTATTATATAAATTATTATGTACATAAATTATTGTAAATTAAGAAATTATTGTAAAGTTAGTATAATAAAAATCATTTTGTAAATGCGTTTTACAGCTACTTTGTAAATTATTATAAATGCATTATGTAGGTTATTACAAACTTCATGTAAATTTATAAAATTATTTTTAGCATATGGAAAAAGGAGGAGAAAGAGAAGCTTATTAAGATAAATATGACTAAAATTTATTTTTACTTATTTGTATAATTAGTTACTTCATAATTTAATGTGGTATAAATGCTTTGTAAATTATTCTAAATTAAATGTAATATAAATTGTTCTAAATTTAATGAAAATATATAAAATTATTTATAATATAAATCAAATCATTGTAAAACAGATCACCTGCATTAAAACCTAGCTTCAATCTAAAAATCAAAAGTTTTTCAAAATGAAATATAATAATAATAATTATTTAAATATAGGCGCACCCCAAGCAATGAATCACGACCAGTTATAATATAATTTAGGGAAATAAGTATACTTTTCCCTATCCAATGAATTAGGTGAATGGATTTTATTATTATTATTATTTTTGTTGCGTTTTTCTCCACACCGTAATGCTTGTTGCTTGCTCCATCAAGAAATGAAGGAATGGAGCCTCCATGGAAAGTCAGACTGTATCCTCTGTTAGGCATATTCTTATTAGTCTCTCTTCTCTACTTAAACTTCAGCAACAACCTCACTTTCTCGGTCCTCCTATGGCAACCCAAGATGGGTTTTGTCTCCACCAACTCCACCCAATTCATCATAATCAATGGTGGTCCCGGTGATCAGGATCTATCAACGCTTTATATTAATGGATGGAACTCTTACTGGTTGATGCAAGAGAGTGTGTGGACCCCATCAAGATCCAAGGTTTCTAAGATGCTCAAGAAAGGAGCTGAATTGGGGTTGACTGTTTGCAGGACCTGGGCTTTCAGTGATGGTAATGGTTCCAGTGCTTTACAGGTCTCTCCTGGTGTTTTCAATGAGAGGGTCTTTCAGGTTTCTGTCTTCTTTTCTTTCTTTTTTTGGCCTTGGTCGTCCTTTTTTATGCAGAATTGATAATTTTAGACTTATACCCTGAGAAGGGATTTGATTTTGGTGTTTTTTTATTATGGTTTTTGAATTGTTGATTTCTCATAGTTAATCAATCTTATAGGAAGCAGTAAAGAAATTGTAATGGGTAGCTGTTATGTTGTTAGAATCGGTTATTTGGTTGCCTACAAGCTAATGTATTTTCATATATTTATTTTTTCTGCAAAAACAGGTTAATTATTTTGAACGGGTTGAGCATTGAATCTAATTTGTGAATTTATGACTGTAGGGATTAGACTATGTGATTGTGGAGGCAAGGAAGCATCACATAAGGTTAATCCTAAGTTTAGTGAATAATTTGAATGCATTTGGTGGAAAAGCTCAGTATGTGAAGTGGGCGCAAGAAGCTGGTACTAATGTTTCTTCATCCGATGATTCATTCTTTTCAAACCCAACAATTAAAGATTACTACAAGACCTATATCAAGGTTAGCTACTGTTTTTCTACCCATCAAGTCATGCCATTGGATTCTGCATTATGTGACTGATCTGATAGTTGGACTGCGCAATGGATGCCTGTGTAGCCACCTATGTAGCCAGATGAACAACCAATGTGGAGATAGCCATTTGTGTTGTGATACTGACTATGTTATGGACGCATCATTCTCCTTGCCTTGGATCACTGAATGTAGATTTCAAAGTTCCTTTAGTTTAGCATTATTTGTTGCATGGTGTTACACTGCCCTCAATTCCTAGTGGTTTGAATATGAGATAACCGAATCAAAATCACATGTACAAACAACTGGGCCTGTTGCCTCTGGGATATTATGTAGCTTTTGCGCTATGTTCTTTTCATCTTAGGTTTATGGGTTTGGATTTCAATTACTGATTGGTCTTGTAAATGTACTATGAAGGGTAGTTGTCTAAGTAATTTCCGTTGTCAAGCTCCTTTAGGATGCCTTTAGTGATAACCATAGCCATAGGAAGAGATCGCAGGATCATACTTATGTGATGCAGAGCATTGTAAAAATGCTTGATGGGGCCACATGACCGGTCCTAAATCTTTCATCGTGCAACTTGGTCTGCATAAAATAGGAAATGATGAGCTTGGGATGCTAATGCTAGCTAAACTTTGTGTGCCTGTTAACCATCTATCACTGCATTTGGAGGATTGTCATTACAGGAAACTCTACTATACAGCTTGACCTTTATAAATCATAGGATAAGCAAGGACATTGGACATGATTGAATTTTATAGCTCAACACAATTTTCAACAAGGTCTTTCCACTAGAGGCGCCTAGGAATCTCATGTAATTTACTCTTGTTTGTTCTATCTACTGCTTAAAGTGTTTTCTTCTGAAATTCAATTATTTGAAGTAATCTGGTTTGGAGAAAGTTGCCAATTCAAGGGCCACATATCATGTGTTAGACCTGTTTTCATTATATTCCATAGTGCTAGTCTGGGAACCACACTACTGATTGAGAAAATTGGTAATTGATAGTTCTTTTCCTGCATCATATTGATTTTTAATCATAAACTTCTACATTGCAGGCAATTATGACAAGAAAGAACTCTATAAGTGGAGTTAGTTATTCTGACGAACCGGCAATTTTTGCTTGGGAACTCATGAATGAGCCTCGTTGTGCATCTAGTTCATCAGCCCCTGTTCTTCAGGTGAGCTTTGAACTTGCTTTCTGATGGTTTCTAATTTTTAGCATTCCATTTGGGTAGTAAAAATGATCATCAAGGGAATAAGCTAGTAACTGTGGATGAAGCTAAGGGTGGAGTCATGTTAGGAGAACTATTATGCAAAAATTGTTATTTTTAGGTGTTTCCTCTGTCGTGAGAGGTATCCTTATGTCTGTTTTATAAGCATAGTGTCTGTTTTGGTCTATCAAGCGACGTTTGGTTTTTTTCGATTTAATATTTTGTTGAAATTTTTTTTCTGACTGAAGGCTTGGATAACTGAGATGGCTGCATTTATCAAAAGCTTGGACAGAAGACATCTAGTGACTGTTGGAATAGAAGGGTTTTATGGCCTGAACACAACTAACAAATCAGAAGTGAATCCTGGGGAATGGGCAGCCTCACTTGGATCAGACTTTATACAGAATTCAGCAATCGACAACATTGATTTTGCCTCAGTTCATGCTTACCCAGATAGCTGGTTAGTATTTTCTTATTAACTTCTTATGATGTGTGATTTTTCATTACAGTTATCTATCATTAGGTTGTGTTAACACCTAAGGCTGTTGACATTTGGGAGGTCCAACTTCTAAGGTTGAAACATCATTTGAGTTTCAAACTTTTATATTCACTTTTATGCTCACAGTATTGTAGTATATATGACTTTGGTTCTGTAGTTGCCTGAAGGCTGAATCCGTTGGTATTCATATCTCTGAGTTGTCAATCTTTTGTTAATACCTTTGTACACATACTACTTGCAGGATCCCACATGCCGATTCTGAAGCAAAAGCAAATTATCTTTCCCTTTGGGTGGATTCTCATATAAGTGACGGGGAATTCGTGCTAAGGAAACCTGTTCTTTTTACAGAAGTGGGTTCTACAAGGCATGTAAATAACAAGGGATTATATGACTTAGATGTTCTGTTGAAAATTGTGTACAATAAAATTTATGATTCTGCAAAAAAGGGGCAATCTGGTGCAGGAGCATTAATTTGGCAGTTACTAGTTGAAGGGGTGGAGGAATATAGTGACCGGTTTTCCTTTGTGCCATGGAATTATCCTTCTACTTACAAATTAATTGAAGCACAATCATACAGGCTGCGAAATCTTTTTGCCAAGGACAGAAAAGAGAGAGGTGTTCCATAAAAGGCAAGATCCTTGAGCAGGTAACTTGTAAATGGTCAGAAATCAAAGATGCCAAATAGTAAAATTGTATATGGAAAAGAGTTTTATATGGTTCCTGGACAGATGGTCAACACAACATTTTCTTGAAATTGAAAAGTAAAAGGAAAGAAGGGTAAAATATGGTATGATAAATTCTTTATAGATTCAAGGTTCAGAATATTGTTTTAAGATCTGGAGATATTGAATGATGAGTTAGTTAGTGTGCTTGTGAAACTGGTTGAGTTTTCACCGGAAAAATAATATGTGAATGCTGTAAATTGCTATAAGTCATTCTGCAGTTTATAGTTGTGTTTTGTATAAGATTATATGTAATTTATTATACTTGTATTAATGTAGTTGGTCCAATGATTCTTTGCATTTTGCTTCATAAGCTATTTCTTGTTTGCCTAGAGGTCTTTCAAAGGCTATATTAGATCATTCTGGACATCTCTTTTTGTATGTTAATTTAAAAGCCTAGATGCAAGAAGCAACATGCATGTGACATCCCTTTTTGTCTTGCATACAAGGATTTAGAAATGGAATTCTGATTTGCTGAAATGGAGTTTAATATACACATATATATGATATGATGCGATAGCTGGATAGGTTCGAGCTCGGTTGGTTATGAATACAAGTTTAGTTTTGTCTATTTTTATAGCCAGATAGGTTCGAGCTCGGTTGGTTATGAATACAAGTTTAGTTTTGTCTATTTTTATAGCCAGATAGGTTCGAGCTCGGTTGGTTATGAATACAAGTTTAGTTTTGTCTATTTTTATAGCCAGATAGGTTCGAGCTCGGTTGGTTATGAATACAAGTTTAGTTTTGTCTATTTTTATAGCCAGATAGGTTCGAGCTCGGTTGGTTATGAATACAAGTTTAGTTTTGTCTATTTTTATAGCCAGATAGGTTCGAGCTCGGTTGGTTATGAATACAAGTTTAGTTTTGTCTATTTTTATAGCCAGATAGGTTCGAGCTCGGTTGGTTATGAATACAAGTTTAGTTTTGTCTATTTTTATAGCCAGATAGGTTCGAGCTCGGTTGGTTATGAATACAAGTTTAGTTTTGTCTATTTTTATAGCCAGATAGGTTCGAGCTCGGTTGGTTATGAATACAAGTTTAGTTTTGTCTATTTTTATTTGTTTTAAAAAATACATGTAAGATGAAGTGTTATACTGTCAACAAACTAATTCGAATATTATATTATTTGAAATTTGATTTGATAGCGTGCTATTAGAGCTCGAGTAGAATATAAATGTTATATTGATTTGTTTTATAGCTGTATATGAAATAATGATTTCTTTGGAGTTCACGAAGTCGAAAATTAAAAATAATCCCTTTGTAATAGCCCAAATGGTTAACCTTTGTACTCATGTGATTAATATTTACCACAAGGTAAGTGGTCAATACTTTCTCTGCAACCTGAATTTCAAATGCAAATCAAATTCAAAACTCAAAATTTTCATCAAATACTAATAATTAGCTAACACTTATACATGTAAAATCACACAAATACATAAATATAATACTTGTAATTTAGAGAACTTATCGATCTAATGCGACACAGCTGCATTTGCACCTTGACATGCATTTCTTGCAATCCGAAAGTGTTGGCTTGCAGCCATTGCAATCACATCTGTTAATGCACTTAGATCTCGACGCGCCATTCCACAAGCACCGAGCCATGCACCGGAGAATTGGGATACACGACTGGCACTTATACTTCATTTGATCGACAACGCAATCTTTACACGCAGAAGCAGTGCCTTGCGGCGGGCAGGCCTTTGTTGGTGAAATCATCGTCAACCACAGGATTAGTATCACCATTGACAGAACAGGTAATGTAACTTCCTGCTTTTCTCTTTCCATTGTCCTTCTAAAACTAGTAGTCTCTCAGTTACTACTTTTAGCATTGGCCTTTTTTTTCTATATAGGAACCTGCTTGTTGGCTATATACGTTCACATTGTATATGTTGACAACCATTTTCATTTGCGAGTGAAAGTATGAACAAAGTTTCTATACCGCTGGGAAGTTAGCGGGTTTGGTTTTAATTCATTTCATTAAATAGCCTCATTAAGTGTATCTGCCGTCTCATTAAGTATATCTGCCGTTTTTTGGATTGGTGAATGCTTTATCTCTGTATCTTATTCATTCTACCCTTTCTCCTATGGGCATGCATTTATGTTGGCACTAACCGAACCGAATGAATACAAATAGAATAAATTAATTTTTTTTATATATAAAAAAATTGACATGCCAAACTTAAAAAAACTAAATCAATGTTCAGTTTAATTTTTCAATTTCTACTTAATTTAAGGGTTTTTAGATTTTCAGTTTTGCAGTAAAAAATATTTCCTATAAAAATTAAAATCAAATTTAATTATTTTAAAACCAGACAAATCCCATTTATTCTATTTAATTTTTCCATTTTGACCCGATTTATCTCAGCCCGTAGCCCCAATTGAATTTTATTAGTTGCATTGCTGACACCTAAAGTCCAAAAAAAATATTGAAATTTTATTCATACTTATTCAAATTTAATTTTGTCAATCGTAAATGATTAATATTTTAGTACATTTTCAATTTTTGAAACGAGGTGTTTTTTATGAAGATTGGAAAGTTTAGTTAACATGTTATGTTATTTTTTTGTAACACGTGTATAATTAAAATTTTTTAAAGAAGTCTATGCATATAAATTTAATTAAATATTTAATATATATTTTTTAAAAAAATTGAGAAGGAAAATATTTTGATACAAATTAAATGAATTTGACATATAGAATAATTTGTAAATAATAAGATTTCATTTTCTTATACTTAATTTTATCATATTCACTCTTAAGTTTAAAATATATATTTAAATTTCCTTGTAAAAAAATAAATATTTAAATTTACAATAATGTTAAATAATTTTATATAATTGAGAAGATTTTTGTGGCAATATGGAAAGAGGTACCGGCAATAATCCCATAAGGGGAGAAATGTGAAAGCATCTTTAGAATTGGACTTTGGTTGAAATGATAAACCAATCACATGGACGAAGTGGCATCAGCTGATAGCATGGAGCCTCGGCCATCCCTCATTGACTAATTGTAGACAAGCATCCACAAATTTTGATCTTTTTTTTTTTTTTTGAAAGGCACAAATTTTGATCTTTGAAGCTTTGATTCTCATTGCAGACAATTTTCCCTTTTCTTAAATTTCGAGGTGAATACATAGATTCATCCCAACTTTAATACACGTTAAATTTTACGGGTGAGCTATTATTTATTTGAATT
This sequence comes from Jatropha curcas, assembly GCF_014843425.1. The sequence goes on along the minus strand of NW_023591453.1, from coordinate 1,093,267 downwards.
TTTAATAATATTGTATATTTTTTTACATTAATAATTAGAACTGTGCATAGTTTCTAGGGAATATAAATCGAATCAAAGAATCATAGTGAATCGAATCGGAATGAAAAAGAAACCAAAATAGTAGGAGCTCAACCACACGAACTGAATACTGAAACACCCGGAACATATTTTTCACTCTCTAAGTAAATATTTTAAAAATGCAATTAAACTAAAACAGACATGATATGGGAAGGAAGAGTTGTCAAAATAGCTTTGGAAAGATATCAATCTTTTTAATGAACATAAAGCAACTGCAGTAGAATATAATCATTACTACATAATACAATCCACTATTAGCTTCAAACCTTTAAGTTGCTGTTTGTCTTCAATACAAAAATGTAGAAAATCTCTTTTAATTCAGATTAATAAATAAGAAAATAATAGCCATTCTCAAATAAATTTTCTTGGATTTTATAGTATACTAATTACTCTCCACCGCTTAAAATATGAGATCTCATATGCCTAATGTTAAACATAAACTTTAAAGAGATGGCAAGAAAGAAATTTATAAATTAGATTGACTAATCAGAAATTTAGACTCATATTATGATCCACCATAAAGCTATCCTCTAAAAGAATACCACAAACCAATTTAACGTTGAAATTGGAGAATGAATCTTGTATGGAATAATATGTAACGAACACAAGTGATCTATGAATTAAATTATCATGTCACTTTGATAAGCTCCATGAATTAATTTCTTATTCCTTATTAATAACATTCTATGATTTCTGAGAATCTAAAATCAAAAATTCAAAAACAAAAAATCACAGCAAACAAATCTAATTTATGCACAAAATACCACTTCAATTCTATCCCAGAAAACAAAGGAATAAGTGAAGTTGAGGAAAACACAGTAATTGCTTACCAATCACGCCTTTACATCGATGTTGGCGAGCAATCACCTTGTGCTGCGATACAGAAAGATGAATTAAACAAAAGAACAGCCTCTCTTAGCTTTGAGGTGAGGGAAATTCGAATGGTATAGAATTTGCGAGGGAGACAGGGGGTTTTAGAAGTTGAATAGTTAGTTTGCAAGAGAGGGTTTTTGGGTTGAGGAAAGGTACAAAAACGATGAGTTTTGGATCCTTAGGTTAAGCCAACCCAAAGTAAATCAGCGGTCGCGCACTAAATATTATTTTAGTCCTTTTATGGTTTAAAAATTAAACTAGGATGTCAATATATCTAAGTTTTAAAATAGGTTTGCCCGGGGTACAAAGGTCGTTTTAGTGTATTTTTGCAACAAATCGCATAGTTGAGGGTATTTTTGTAGTTTAAGCCCATCAACAAATATAATAGACAAATATAATAGTTAAACTACTTACATTAGCATTAAATATATCTTGATATAAAAAAAATTAAAATACCAACTTTTAATTCTCCAACAAAATTCTATTTAATCAAATGTTTGGTTATAATTTGATTAATTTCAAGAACAATTTAATGCGAACTATTTAATTTTAATGGATATTAACATAAAGGTATATTAGGTAAAAAAACAAAGCAAAAAAGTTATAATTTAACTATATAATTTATAACAGATAATATAATGGGATAATTTGAGGTTATGCATCATCTTAAACAAAAAAACTCAATGAGAGGATGGACTTGTGGCATTGAAAACAGATACGAACAAGGCTTATCATCGAGTAGAATAGGATTTTTTGCGGCTTATGATGCTTAAACTGGGTTTATATTCGGGATGAGTTGATAAGTTGATGAGGATGGTGTCTACAATCTGCTATTATATTTGTAACAATGGTAAATGGAATGGGCATGTCATTCCTTCGAGCTTCGGTAAAGAGATTTAATTTTACCATATCTCTTTATTTTTATTGCAGAAGGATTATCAGCACTCCACGCTCTTTTGAAGGGGTTAGCCCCATGGTGTTAAGGTATCACGTCATGCTCCATCTATTTCACATCTATTTTTTAGTACTGATGCTTATTGTTCCTTTAGCTCCACAACAGTGATTTTCGCAAGTGTACGAAATCGCAATAAGTAATAAAGAGTGAATAGAGTATCGTTTCCACGAGGACTGTGTACCAAGTACTAAAATTATGTTAACCTACTATTATTTAAACGGCAATAAAGGGAAATATTTTAAGAAATTAAATTAAACAAATAAAAGAGAACAAAAAGAAATCAAGCAACAATATTTGACGAAAAGAAATCAAGGATTTAAAGCTACTAGGTACTAAAATTAGTTACACGCTAGCATTATCTATAAACGCAATAAAGGGAATATTTTAAGGAAATTAAATTAAAACAAAATAAAAGAGAACAAAAAAGAAATCAAGCAAACAATATTTGACGAAAGCATCCAAGATTTTAAAGCTACTAGTGGATTTTATAACAATTCACCCTAATTGCTCCTATACCCAATTTAATTTATTAGTTTCGTTAATCAATTTAAGATTGTTCAAGTAGGGGAAACACCCTAAAATCACTCCAACAAGCTGCTCCCGAGGATGTATTGTTAACCTATTTTAATCCCCGGTCGTAACTTACCTATCTCCCCAACAGCGCAATCAAACTGAATTAAATATTAAGGTTTTTTGGTATTGTTTATGAATTCCATAAGCCTAAGTTAGTTAACTTATGAACCCTCACCATGAGTCAAACGCAAAGGCTGCTCCGCACTTCAAGTTTATTAATTCTCAAGATGGTAAGTTTGTTAAGCCGCCCTGAATGCAGTACAAAAGAAAACCCTTCTCCCCCGATAATGATTAATGAAGATAAGTCAATGCAAGGGGAACTTGCTTTGGAAAGCAGTTCTAAGTTCAATAATGAAATTATTACTCATTGAACAAGGGAAAAAAGCCAAATTTCTATACATATTAACAATTGGATATGCAAAATTAAGCTAGCATCAAATCCCTAGTATGAGAGTTTTTTAGTTCAAACAAGGTAAATTAAAATAAACATCATTAAACTTGTAAAATTTCTCATATCAACATGAATAAGTGGAAAATAAGAAACAAGAAAAAGATTTTAGAAATAAAAACAGTTTAAAGGATTGCTTGGGCGCTCCTCGAATCTTGACACAAACTGAATAGCTGAAGTCTTGGGAGAGAGAGAGAGAGGAGAGAGAGAGAGAAACAATGAATCAAAAAGATGACGAAGTATACAATAATCGAGCACCCTTGACTTGGCTAGTCTCTCTATTGTATAATATAGACTTCCTGGAAATAAATCTTCGTGTTTGTTTAGGAAAGTGAATCTTTATTGAGTAAGAAATCTTTTGGAGATAGGAACTGTTTAGGCTTTGTATTTCTTCCCAATTATGACTCTCCCAACGTCTAAATAAGATTTAAACTTGATTGGTACATCAGAAAAGCATCTCATGCGGGTCCATACAATTGGTGTGAGTTGGAACTGACATTCTCAGCCCAATGCAAAATCTGGTCTTCAGCACGGGCGTGCTATCTGGCACGGCTTGGGTACAATCTTTTATGCATTTTTGGCTAATTTTCTATAAAAATTCTATGAAATTCCTTAAGATCAAGTGAAATATGATTCAAGGAAGCTGTGAACAAAAACATAAATAAAACTAAATAAAAACTAATTAAAGTAATTAAAAATACTAAAAATCCTAATAAAAACTATATTAAAAATACTATAAAATTAAAAATACTATAAAAATAACATCTATCACTCAACTATTCTAGATGCTTTTCTTTAAGCATTATTTTGCTTTGATGCATTATGTTGAATGAATTGTTTGATTATTTGTGCTGTGAAATTATCGTGCCTTGTTTGTGTGGAATTGGGATGAGTGGGTCACCATGGGTTTGTGAGGGCGGTCTTCAATACATCGGCCATGTATGGGAGATCGGCACCCCGTGTGCATCTGATGATATATGATATGAAAAACCACAGGGTGGCCGCCTGTTGATATGGAAAAGAAAAGAGAGTATAGAGGAGTATAAAAAATGAGAGGACTGGTCAAAGTGAGGATTAGACCAGTTGGCCATGTATGGGGATTAGCTCCTCGGTTGCACGACGTTTTGAGAGGGCAGGGCCCATAATGTGAGGACGGGCTCGTCAGGGTTTCGTTGACGCCACTTGATCAATTCCACTTGTTTTTGATTATCTGAAGATGTAATTATTTGTGTATGCTGATATGTGCCATATGTTTGACTTGTTGTGTGTTTATTTTTAGTATTTTTAGGTTGCAATTTTTTCGGGGGCATGAAGTCTGTGTTATGCATTATTTATTATTATTTACTGAGTTGCAAACTCACTCCCTTCTTATTTTAACTTTACAAGAAGTTAGGATTTCCCGTTGAGTCAAGCTAAAGCTCTGCATTCCTTCTTTGCAAGCTACAAAAGTAAAATTCTCTGTTTCTGGAATACATATTATTTGTGGTATTGTTATGTATAAGAACTTTGCTATTCTAGCTATTATTGAGCTTTGCAGTTGTGGACTTATATTGGCTCCTAATATGTATTAACATGGATAATACTAACTGTGATATTTTAATTATATATCTTTAATGCATGTAGTGGACTAGTAGGCTCATTTTATGAATGATAAGTATTATAAATAGGCTCGAATTCATTAATGGTTTGAGATGTTGAAGTTGGGTCCTGGAATTATGGCTTACTGCTCCTTAGAAAATTCATTTGTCCAGTATGGATTTTATGGTTTGGGCTTACTCGGGCCTCTTGGGGCCTTTATGCTTACCTTGGTCGTGGTGTCGGTCTGACCCATGATTTCGGATCATAACAAAGTTGGTATCAGAGCTCAGGGTTTTACTAATTCTTAGATGTAACTGCAGAGTGATCTTTGTCATGTCTTGGACATAGTCTTCCTTGGCCTCTTAAAATCCTAGCTCCTTAACCGTTCTTTAGAGGTATGGGAGATCGGCACCCCGTGTGCATCTGATGATATATGATATGAAAAACCACAGGGTGGCCGCCTGTTGATATGGAAAAGAAAAGAGAGTATATAAAAATGAGAGGACTGGTCAAGTGAGGATTAGACCAGTTGGCCATGTATGGGGATTAGCTCCTCGGTGCACACGTTTGAGAGGGCAGGCCATATGTGAGGACGGCTCGTCAGGGTTTCGTTGACGCCACTGATCAATTTCCACTTGTTTGATTATCTGAAGATGTAATTATTTGTGGATGCTGATATTGTGCCATATGTTTGACTAGTTGTGTGTTTATTTTAGTATTTTAGGTTGCATTTCGCATGAATGTCTGTGTTATGCATTATTTATTATTATTTACTGAGTTGCAAAACTCACTCCCTTCTTATTTAACTTTACAAGAAGTAGGATTCCCGTTGAGTCAGCTAAAGCTCTGCATCCTTCTTTGCAAGGCTACAAAAGTAAATTTCTAGTTTCTGAATACAATTATTTGTGTATTGTTATGTATAAGAACTTTGCTACTTCTAGCTATTATTGAGCTTTGCAGTTGTAGGACTTATATGCCTCTAATCATGTATTAACATGGATATACTAACCTGTGAATATTTTAATTATTTATCTTAATGCATGTATGGACTAGTAGCTCATTTTATGAATGATAAGTATTATAAATAGGCTCGAATCATAAATTGGTTTGAGATGTTGAAGTTGGGCCTGGAATATGGGCTTACTGCTCCTAGAAATTCATTTGTCCAGTATGGATTTTATGGTTTGGGCTTACTACGGGCCTCTGGGGCCTTATGCTTACCTGGTCGTGGTGTCGGTCTGACCCATGATTTCGGATCATAACAAAGTTGGTATCAGAGCTCAGGTTTATAATTCTAGATGTAACTGCAGAGTGATCTTTGTCATGTCTTGACATAGTCTTCCTTGCCTCTTAAATCCTAGCTTAACCGTCTTTAGAGTCATATTATTACAATTAGATTAAGAAATAGAATTTTATATTTAGTAGGATAGAACTTGTTATGTTTTTGATGATTTGCCTTTATATTTTAAATTTCAGCAGGGTGAACAGTAGGAGAATAGCGTAAAATGTTTTCATAGGGATTGTGATTGCAAAAGTTATGATCTTTCTGCTCGTCTTATGCAGTCTTCCTTGCTTTCCCCTCCAGAGTTGTCCACAGCTAAATTAAAGTCATCTGGTGAATAAAATTTATATCTTGGTTCTTTAGAGATGTGATCTAATTAATGATGCTAAGAGGATGGAACACCTGAATGTAGTTGCGGTAATGCTTTGAGATCCATAAATGTTATGTGCTTATGATTAGGTGGTGAATGAAATGATGATGAGGTAGTTGCGAAGGAAGTAACGCACTTTAGAAATCAAAAGTGTAAAACCATATTGAGTTTATTGTGAAGATTAAGTGGGAGAGCAACTTGCTTTTGTTGGGATCGGCCTTATCCAACAGAAGTAGAACTTTCCCGGGTTGATCTCGTTCTTAGTATTGGTGGACGCACCAAGCACTCTAATTGAAAATAGTGAATAATAGTAAACCTTAGGGTCGAATATGATTACTTTAAAATGATTAAGATTATTGGATCTGACACAAGATCTAAAGGTATAATATCACTGGGAAATCGTGTAGTGGCTTGATCAACCAATACACGTTATTTTAGTGAAAATGTACCTTGGGTTAAGGGTAAGCAAAATAGTAATAAATAATTAAATCTTTCGAGGTATCAATAGTAATAAACTAACGTACAGGGTAGATAAAAGTAATGAATATAGAAATGACATTTAAGGAACATAGTGTTATGGAAGGGAATAGAAAATAGATTGTAGTTATGATATGAAAAATAATTATATGATGGGAAGTATTGTACCAGAATGCTCTAAACCGCAATCCAATTGACATGCAATACTAAGCAATGTTTGAGTAAGGTTTTAAAGGAAAAACTTATGTTTGAATTTTTGAAAAATATCATGTTTACTTCTTTTAATTCATTGAGTTATCTGGTATTTCCATTATTTTAAAAGGATATGCTTTAATAAGAGATTAACAACCATGTAGTTATTTTGTCGTTTTCATTATGACATTAAATTTTATTTTAAATGCATCTATTTTCCTTGCTTATTCTTACTTAAATCTTTAAAGAAAGATAGGATATTGTTGGCTTAGATCCGAAACAAGTTTTTCTTTTTCTGGAATGTGATATATACAATTTATTCTACGAAATGGATATGCATAAAGATTATTATTTTGGTTCTTAAATTAATTTGGAATTCAAATATTTTCAGTAATCTAATTTTTTCTAAACATTGCTTGTGAATCACGAGGACGAACGTAGAATTTACAAGAAAGGAAAATAAAATGGAACTTGATGGATAGGGTATATGTGGTTATATTAGAAACTTAAGTTAGACTAAATAAAGTCAAATAAGTAGAATGGTTAGATAGAAAAACCAATGAATTGAAATGACCGTTAAAGGAAAAAAAGTAACTCGAATGGTCTGAGCCCGATGATAAGTGGATGGGTAGGATAGAGTAGACTAGTAGTTTGATATCAAAGGATTCAAAAGATGGAATAACTTATAATGTGGGAATGGTAATTAAGGAATTGAGTATGCGTAACAATAGGTACTATATATTTGTATATAGATGCAAAAGAAGAAAGAAGAAAGGAAACAATCATTGGGGGTGAAATATTAATGATATGGAGACAAGTGGAGTGAAGGAATTAATTAGAATTTAAATGGTAATTGAATAAATTAAGTTGTTTGATTTGTACAACTATCCTTTGATGTAGTTGGACACTTGTTGAATACATGTCAAGGATAAGGTAAATTAGAAACTCATGAATGATGGGTAAGAAAGAAGAATTTGAGGAGGAGATGGATAGTTCTAACTAAGGAGGCAGCCAGATATAGGATAACAATAAGAAGTCATAGGAAATCTAGTCATAGCCTATAGATATGGATGTGAACTACAAGATAGGTAATAATGGTAGCAGACAAATTTTCGGGCTCACGAAAGAACTTTATGTGCAAAATAAGTTAAATGATCCATAACTAATCCTTTAGGAGTTTGTCCTCATGCTGACACAAGATTTTTGCATTTGTAACCATCAATAAGTTTTAAAAGAAAAAAAAAGAATTTTCTTTTTCTAAAGGTTATTTTATTTAAATTTCGAGAAAAATATAATGAGAATATTTTCTATCTTGTGGCATGTCAGGAGATGGACTAGGGATTTAACATTCTTAATCTCCTGCTAGGTTAGAGTAAGAGACATCATTTATTTGAGGTTAGAAAATCTAGAAATATATAATGACTTGGCAAACTGTCATCGATCATTGAGTAGGTTGGATAGTTGCATAGGTATAATGTAGTGAATCCAATCAGTCTAAGCTCTGAATTGGGATGCTACATAAGTGATAGGTGTCATCTCAAACTTGGAGATATGTGAAAGTAGAAAGTCATACTTAAATGAGAAGAAGTGCAAACATCGAGTTAGAAGGACATATGATCTCAAATACCTTCTACTTGACTCCACCTATAAATCGACTACTATCTTAGTAGAATTCTACATCTGATTTTTCTGCTATCTAATAGTTTTTAGTTCAGTTTAGAAATCACAGCTTTTTTTGTAAGATCATGACTAGTTCTTCTTCCTTGCTTACCATTAAAGCTTCTCAAAAGAAGACGTATCCTCCGGGAGTGATCTTAATGCCCTACAATGAGTTCGAGAGTATGCTATAGACCATGTTTTCTTCTATCTCGTCCAAGTCCTTTGACTTGGGAATAATGGAAGGCCATGCCTTCTTTCCTAAACATTGTCCTTTTATGGTCACTTTCCTTCTAGAACCCTCTAAAGACTTAGAGAAAGAAGAACTTTGATTTTTATAGAGTCTTTCAACCCTTTGTTATATGTCAATGGTGTTCCCTAGAGTTGAGCTACTTTCCTTCCTCAATGATCTAGAAAATTATGCCTCTATTATTTGGACTCTCCTAAAATCATATTTTCCACTCTTATGGTGGAGAGACTAATGGTCGAGGATTATAGAAAGGGAAGGCATATTGATCAACTCTAATTCAATCCACACGTTACTACTATTTTTATCCTTCATAGGCCTTATTTATGATGTCCTCAAACTCAAAAGTGTGAACCTATAAGTGAAGTGGTTGTATGGGAAACAATGCCAATAATTTTGATAAGAGGTAATGAAATATTCTCTAAGAAATGAGCTATGTGGACTTAATAGGTTTAATGGAGGCATGGTTCTGAGGAACAGTGTTTTGCTTACTCCATTCAAACTTAGAACTCTTCATTCTCCCACCTAGAATCGATGAACTAAGCCTCTATTCCATGTAGGTCATTGGTATAAACCTCGAGGGGAAAGGCATCTCCAAAATTGTAAGAGTTTTCGGATGGATGCGCCGTGCCATAACTACAGAAGGCATGCAAGCTGAAGATGAGACTGATAGCATGGGCTACTAGAGTCTTAATTCTTGTAAGGAACACCAGTAGCCTCAAGTTCAATAGTGTGCTTAAAAATGCTATAACTAAATTTTTTTTTCCAAGCACAGTTAAGATTTTCTTGTAAGCTTCTCTTCCCTTTGTTTGCTTGCTAAGCTTGGTAATATTTGATATGTATGCATTTCATGATGTGAAGAGTAAATTTAACTTTCATATGACAAAACTAACTTAATCATCCTTAAATATCTAAATGGTTTGGCTATGTAAGGGCCAAGGTCTTAGCGGTTAACTTCCTAATAATTGTACCTATGGTCATCGAAATTTTCAAACTAATGGTCGAAGTATAAGGAATATTTACGTTTCGTTACTCCTTAGCTATTTTCTTTAATTTTGATAATACTAAAACTAAAGATAATTCCTTTAAAATAGAACTCTTGGTTTTCTTATAAACCCTAATTTCCCTTAAGACTAAATGGAAAGATCGGCTGGGGTCAAAACAGTTAAGAATTCAAACTGTGAATCAAATGAAGTTTCTATTGCTAATATCCTATGACGGATACCTTTTTGACAGAAGGGGTAGTATTTGAAGTAGTGATCTAAGTGCAGAAGCAATGCTTGTACCTTTATCTTTAAGTTAATCGATATTGCAAGCACTCCATTGTTTCTCGAATGATGTGATAATTGAATTTTGTCCATGTGTTCAATGAGTATGCATTATGTTTTCCTTCCTTTAGTAATTTTCAATTCGAGGACGAATTGTCCTAAGGAGGCAAGATTGAAATAACCCGATTTATAAAATTCAAAAGTTTTTAATTTAAATCTAAATATGAGAATTTAGAATATTATTTTATTATAATAACTAAAATTTTAAAGTCTATACATAAATAAATAAAGGAAATCAAACCGCTATTTTAAACCATGAACCGACCATCAACCAAGAAGCAAACCAAGATCAAACCAAAGCCATTCCAAAATCACTAAAAGCCTAGAAGCTTCTTCAAATCGAACCAAGATCATTTAGTTAAATCTTGAATCGGACTGAATTATTCCCATTTTTCTGTCTTCTTTGCGAAGCGGCGATTACAGCACCCAACTAACCCGCTCCTCCTCGTTTCCCATTTTCGGCCACCGTTCGGCAAGAACAAGGTGGCGATCAGCCCCTTTCTCGATTCTAGACACGATTCCAATCTCCTTTACACCAATCGAGCTCTTCCTCATGCGAATCGATATCCTTTTCCCTCCAACACCACTATCTCTCTCCGCTTGCTTTCTCGACTACCGGCGAGTCCTAGTCGGCGAGATTGGTATGGGGACACCCTTCACTTACTGCTGAACTCTGTTTCGGCCTTCCTTCATGCTGAACAGACCTCTAGTGGTGCAAATCAAAACTATCTCATTCGAAAGCTTTCTCTCCTCGACTTTTCGGCAACTCCAACTCGACCGGTCGACTCCTCCTGTTGGCAACGTCTCCCTGGCCTCTATCTCTTCTGCCTCGGTCTTGTTTAGCGTAACAAGGGAGCTACAAGCGGTGCTATTCCGATCGACGCTGCCTCTTTCAGCGTTCCCAACACTTTTCCAGTGAAACCAGTCATGGATCGACTGATTACACCTTCCAATGTCTCCAGCATATTTCTGGCTACCGTTCTCATAAATTCCAGCCGAGCTATCGCGAATAGTGGCGTATGTTGTGATATTGGAGCTATTTTCAATCATTTTGATCGAAAATTAGTCAACTTTTGACATTTGGTATCTAGGTAATCTGATTTTGAATATTATCCAATATGTTTCATAAAAATTAATTATCGGTAGAAGGTTTTGATGAGTAAATGCAAATTTTTACTTACTGCCATGTAAATTAACTTAGGAATTTAGATAAATGTTGTTAATGAGAGAACTATAGTCAAAGTTTTGGACAAGTTAAGTAAAATATATAATATATATATATGCTTGATCATTAAGGAAAACGTTATTAAAGGTGGAAAATTTGAGGTATAATTAAGCAATTGCAGAAATTTTAACCTTAACTTTTATTGTACATGCATTCTTTAAGGAGAAATTGGTTCTTTAAGTTAGTTTAGTTTGAGTTAATAAATGTTGTTGGACTATAAACCAAATGAGGTTATGAATTAAATTCTTGGTGTGATACGAGTTACTTAGAACATAATATGTAAATTTGAGTAAAGAAAGACCTGTTGTTCTAACAGGCAGCAACTATTGTGAAGCTAGTGCCATTTTATGTAAGTTAATATAATAATGGATTTATTTATTAAGTTAATTGGAAAGTGGTATAAGTATGTCAAAATGGAGGAAAAGTTATGAAGCTTTAATTGATATATTTTTAAGTGGTGAATTTAGTTACTTAAAAGATACATTCATCTAATTGTAATTTAATTAAAGCAATGATTCTTAGTGGCTAGATGATGCAGGAGCAATTCTAGTCCTAATTGGATTCCTAGCACAACTAGGATTTTATTTAATTTACTGTTTTATTTCAGATTTGCATTAGTTTTCCGTAATGAGAGAACTATAGTCAAGTTTTGGACAAGTTAAGTAAAATATATAATATATAATATGGCTTGAGCATTAAGGAAAACCTTATTAAAGGGTGAAATTTGAGGTATAATTAAGCAATTGCAGAAATTTTAACCTTAACTTTTATTGTTAACATGCATTCTTTTAAGGAGAAATTGGTCTTAAGTTAGTTTTTAGTTTGAGTTAATAAATGTTGTTGGACTATAAACCAAAATGAGGTTTATGGAATTAAATTTTCTTGGTGTGATACGAGGTTACTTAGAACATAATATGTAAATTTGGAGTAAAGAAAAGGACCTGTTTTGTTCTACAGGCACAAACTATTGTGAAGCTAGTGCCATTTATGTAAGTTAATATAATAATGGATTTATTTATAAGTTTAATTGGAAAGTGGTATAAGTATGTCAAAATGGAGGAAAAGTTATTGAAGCTTTAATTTGAATATATTTAAGTGGTTGAATTTAGTTACTTTAAAAGATACATCATCTAATTGTAATTTAATTAAAAGCAATGATTTCTTAGTGGCTAGATGATGCAGGGAGCAATTCAGTCCTAATTGGATTCCTAGCACAACTAGGGATTTTATTTAATTTACTGTTTTATTTCAGATTTGCATTAGTTTTCCGTTTTCCTTATTTGATTAGAATTACTATTTATCATTGAATAGAGTTTAGAGTTTTAATTCTTTCTTAATTAGGATCCTAAGTCTAGTTAGGATTTTATCACTATAAATAAGACAGCACTAGTAGTATTTGTAGGATTTATCACTATAAATAGACAGCACTAGTAGTATTGTAATTCATCTTATTTTTCTCATAATTTTAATTCAAAGGTTGCAAACCTAATTACTAATTTTAATTCAAAGGTTACAAACCTATTCTAGCTTACTTGTTGAAAACTGACAGCCCTACATCTTTCCCCTACATCAACTGGTATCAGAGCACAAAAACAGATCCTATGATTCTTTTTTTGTCTGAATTAAGCCATGGTTGGAAGAAGCAAAGGCAGAGGCAGAGGCAATCAGCCCCAACAAGATGAAAAAGCTGAGATACGGCGAATGATTGAGGATTTAACCCGAGCTGTACAAGCCTCGCAACGTCAGGAACCCGTGGAAGCCAGGATGGAGACTCCAGAAGGCAACCACCAAAACCTTGATTTCTAAGAAGCTCTTAAGAGTGAAGAGGAAGTCGAGAACGTAAACCCATTTCATGAAGCTGGACCTGCAAACCCAGCAGCACGAGGCAGATTGGAAGAGCGTTTACTTCATGCTCTTAATTTAATAGTGGAGGAGTTAAAATTAAAGTTGCTGATTTTCATGGGAAATCGCATGCCGAAGACTATTTAGATTGGGAAACTAGTTTAGAAAATTATTTTGAATGGAAACCAATGGTTGAAACTCGAAAGTGCTTTTTGTAAAGCTTAAATTGAAGAGTACTGCACTTCAATGGTGGAAGAGAGTTGCTTCAATGGTGGAAGAGAGTTGAGGAGCAGTGCGCACGACAAGGAAAACTTTAAATCAACATGTGGGAGCACATGAAAACTAAGCTAAGGAAGCAATTTTTAGCAGTTGATTACGCAATGGAACTATATGAAAGGTTCCACTGCTTGAAACAAAATAGCATGTCTGTTGAAGAGTACACCGCAGAATTTAATAATTTGTCCATTCGAGTTGGAATATCTGAAAATAATGAACAAATTACCTCTCGCTACCTTGCTGGTTTGAATCAGTTCCTTAGAGATGAAATGGGCATAGCCTGATTACACAATCTTGAAGATGCTCGCCAATATGCCTTAGCAGCTGAAAAGCGAGTTTCTCGTTATGGTGCTAGAAGGCCCATAAACAGAAGCAATTGGCAAAACAATTTCAGAGCTGCAATAAGGATTCAAACAACTCAATGAAGCGAGAAAGAGGCTGCCACTACTAATAAATATAATGAAGAGACAACCCGTGTTGATGGGAACGATAAAGGGAAAGGTATAGTACCTTATGGTGAACAAAACAATTTTGGTTCGTCTACAAGGAGAGACAACAATTCTCAAGTTCGTTGTTTTACTTGTGGAGAAAAGGGACATACTTCATTCATCTGTCCATAAAGAAGGGTGAATTTAGCTGAGTATGATGAAGACCAAGGCCCCATTTTTTATGAATATGATAAGGAAGTAAAAGAAATTGATGTTCACCCAGCTCAAGGTGAGTCTTTAGTTGTTCGAACAATCATGACAATAATGAACAAAGATGGAAAAGAAGATTGGAGGAGGCATAGCATTTTCCGTACACGCGTTATTTGTGAAGGCAAAGTGTGTAATTTAGTCATTGATGGAGGAACTATGGAAAAAATAATATCAAAGGAGGCTATAGATAAATTAAAGCTTCCTACAACAAAACATCCTCATCCATACAAAATAGGTTGGTTGAAGAAAGGGCACGAGATACCAGTAATATCCCAATGCTTAGTGTAATTCACAATGGGAGATGATTTGGCAGATGAAGCACTATGCGATGTAGTACCAATGGATGTTGGGCATGTTCTAATGGGACGACCTTGGTTATATGATCATGATATGGACCACAAGACAAGGCCTAATACTTATTTGTTCTACAAGGACAACAAGAAGTACACTTTGCATCCTCTCAAGGAACAAACAAGGCAAATAGCAAATAAAGGAAAGTTACCTTTGCATTCCTCTCAGGAACAAACAAGGCAAATTAGCCAAATAAAGGAGCTGCAAACTAGTAAATTTAAATGGGCTTGTAAGTGTTGAAAGAATTTGCAACTAACGCTAGTGAGGGTGGGAGTCACGTGATGCCTTAGTGAGCAAACTGACAGGAGCGAGTCACGTATGCCTTAGTGAGCAAACTGACAGGAGCTGACTAGGTTAAAAAATCGATTGAATATTCCTTTGAAGATAGAATTTGGTGGTAATGAATTCAACCAGGCTTTTGCCTTATCTTTCAACGTGAAAGGAAATGGACGTAACTTAATAGCGTCTGCTGGTACTGAATTCATTTTCAATGTATCACAGATCTCGAGAAAACTGGCTATATGAGAGTTAGGATCCTCATTCGGTAGTCCGTAAAATTGAACACTATTTTGGATCATTTGTAATAAAGTAGATTTAATCTCAAATTGGTTAGCATTTACCGGTGGACGTACTACTCCTTTTTGTGAACCATTTAAACTGGGAGTAACACAGTCCATCAACCTCTGTAGCGGATTTCCATCACCCATAACTCTTGAATTTCTTCTTTTCTTTTTCTTCTTCTGTTGTGAAAGAAACTGTTCAATCTCAGGCTAGTAATCCTTTAATTCACTGTTTGTAGATCTGGTACTTGGCATATGAGGTACGTAAATTATGTGTTCCTGCAAAATTTTAAATAAAAAATAAGTAAGTATCTTAATTAAAATAAACTATAAATCACATATAAGAATATTTCGTTAAATGACAGAACACCGTTCCCCGGCAACAGCGCCAAAAACTTGTTGAGTCTCTTTTGAGTTCCCGCAAGTATACGGATCGCAACGTAGTAATAAAAAGATCGATCCCACGAGGAACGGGTTAAGTCCACTTGCTAATTTACTCTTAATGATATGTTTACAGAAATATGAATATAGAATAATTTTATTTAATTTCTAATTATACTAAAACTAATTATTATTTAACTCTAGAGATAAGTGTGTAGTAATATACTTAGAATAATTAATCACGCACAGGATTTTCTCCTTCTATGCCAAAGCTTGTAACATACAATAAATAATTCTTTAATTACATATTGTAAGATATAATTCAACCTCTCGGTTTAGAATTATTCTATCTATTATATGTATTTCTACTTATCATAAATACCTTATCTTGTTAAATATTAAACCTAGTAATTATTCTTTGATTATTTCAATAAGACAGATTCAACTTTGACAGAAATAAGTGAAACATGCATATGTAAATTCAACTAAGTGAATTAAATCTCTTCGATCTTTACTAAACTATTCCTTTCTGAGAATATAATTTAGTAACGCTGATTAAACAAAGATCAAAAGATAACTTAAGGAACTTTTATTGAAATGCTACCAACTAAATTGTTGCTGATAGAAGAGTTATGAAAGAACAGCATACAACAAGTCTAAAACAAGAAAGAAAACACTCAAGCCTCCGAGGGCGTCAACACCTCGAGGAACTTCTTGATGTTCTTCGGCTGATGTTCTTGGCACAATCAATAACAAGTGACTCTCGTCAACTTGTTCTAAGTATTACTATCACACTTCTCTTAATACAATCTAAGTTTTTCTGCTTGTGAATCTAACTCTGAATATGAATGAATTTAGGGAAAGATGGGGTTGAGTAGTTAATGGGGAAGTTGAAAAGGAAGAGTTTTGATTGGATTTGAAAGGTTATTTGCAGTTTTTGCAGGTTTGAATACCTTGGGAAGGAGAAGAATTGAATTTGAATATAAGAGGGCAGTTGAGAGTTCTGACCGTTGGAAAGTCGCGCCAGTAATTGCTGGTGTCGCGCCAGTAATTTGCTGGAGTCGCGATCGCATCTGCAATTCGCGACTCGCGAATGGTTGTCTCCATGCTTCTAACCTCTGTTGTACCCTAATCGCGCTCGTGTTTGATATGATTGCGATCGCGAAAGTGGATCTCAATGCTTCTGACTTGTTTTGCAGAGAACTCGCACTCGCGAGGTTATAGTGTTGCGACTGCAAGAGGAGATCTTGAAGCTTCTGACTTCCTTTGTGGAGAACTCACGCTCGCGCTTTATTTTATCGCGACCGCGATTGTTGGTTAAAAACCTTCTGTCTCTTTTTTGCAACAATCGCGCTCGCGCCTTCTGTATTCGCGCTCGCGAATTTTGGTTCCCTGCAAAAATAAATTTCCTGCACACTTGACTTTTGATGAGTCCCCCCCCCCCCTAATTATAATAAACAGTTAATTTAATTAGTTACTGAATTTATACATACCATTTTTTATTCAAAATGTTATTTGGATCGTTTAATTTTATCACCCAAATAAATCTTACACCTTGTCCATACCATTAAATTAACCATTATAATATATTTTTCAATCTAATCTCCATATCTTAAACTTTATTACTTTCAAATTGTCCACTCCATCTTTATTTCAAATTTTTCTATTAAATATCTATCTTTAATTAAATACAACACTTTATTCTCCTTCTTTAAATTTTGTATTCTAATCTATTATCATTCCATTTCTATATTCTTTCTTATACCAACCTTTCATTTTCATATTCTAAATAATTTATTAATCTCATCAATTTCATTAACTTAATTTTCCTTTTTATCCACCTTCTTTAAATCAAATTAAATACTTTATTCCCATTATCCTTATAACTCTAATTCTATTAATATGACTCCTTTCTATAAATTAAACTTATGTGAGGAACATTCCC
>NW_023591453.1:1061041-1075432 GCF_014843425.1 Jatropha curcas | reverse complement strand
AATGCGTAGCAATCAAAGAGTTGAGGACAATGTTTTAGAAGAAAGTTTCATAGAGATTATGAGTTTTTATTCCGAAAATTTTGTCACTTTCACGCTGAGAGACTTTTTTTAGTGCATTTAACAACTTTTAGCTAGTAAATAGATATACTCACGAGACATTTGTTTATCTCGTGTACATGTTTATATAGGACTTTAAATTGTACAGGTGGTAGAAGTGGAGGTTTTAGGCCAGTCCTTGGGAATGACAGAATCCGTTGGATTTTAAGTGAAGAATATAAAACTAATAGATTTATTTTTGAACTCATAATATGTTTTCTAATTTTTTACCAGATCCAGTTATCCAAGAGACATATCTAATGATAATATTCTTGGGGTTTGGAAAAGATCAGTTGGCACAAAAGTACCAAATCCCTCAAGGGTAGCACTGTTTAACAATCAGACCAAGCGGATTAGTATTGATTATATCCATTCTATTTCATTTCATAATGAAAAATTTAGTTTTAAGAAACCATTTATGTACTTGGGAGTATACTGGCATTTTTCTGGCAAAATCCACAGCCCATCACGGATTTGATAATCTTTACTGCCTATCCGTTTGAGACCGACTAGCGTACCGATGAACGGGTACGATCGCTCTTAGGTGTAGAAGACATACCTGGGATCTCGTGGAAAGGGACGCTAATACTTTGTAACGCCTTAAACACTTCTGGAGATTGACTTCAGTGTTCATCCATTTTTTAAGATCTTGGCAGAGAGTTTAGTGTTTAGGGTTTAAGGTAAATCTTTCTGAATGCTCAGAGAGTAGCTTTAGTGGGTGATTCAGGTTCTTTCTTTAGGGGCTTTGCCCCTTATCCTTTTCTGCCCATCGTTCTGTAAGAATTCGCTAAGTCAGCAAAAGTCTGGAAGGATTATTTTTATCTCCTTTAATAAATTCAATATCAAACTTCAAATAATCACTTAAGTAAAGCTTGCCAATCTTTGGCAAAAATTTGTTTAGAAGCCAGATTTTTGACATCTTTTTTGTAAAACATCTTTTGAGATTTACAATCAATACGAAGTGAAAAATTTTTTGATTTAATATCAGATTGGAAATTTATTGATGCAATTAAACTAATACTAAATCTCCTTTTAATAGTAAGAATAATTTATTTGAGTTTGGTTCCAATGACCAGAACGTATACTGAATAATTCGTTCTTTACCATTAATTACTTGTCTTTAAAAAATACCACCATATCCAACATCTGAACATCAGTTTCAACTATCTTTGGCTGTTGGATGCAGGGAATGTAGAGATATGGAATTTCTTTTTTACAATGGTCTACTGAGCCTCAGCGGCTCATATTGAATAGGTCGAGCTTTAAGTTGTATGGACTTTTCATCAAGTCCTTTTCATAGCGGGTAAATCTACTAACTGTGTTGTTTACGATTCCAAAATGCATTTGGGTGATCTGAGACAAGTCTATTTTCCATAAATGCTCTTAATTTACTAATTCGAGCTTGAATATTTTATCTTCTAGTTGATTTTTACATTCTTTGAGATATGTATAATTTCTCAAACTGGATTTTAAATCTTCTTTTCTTAGATTTTACTTAAAGAATTAACTTCTCACAAGTTCTTCACATAGATATGAGCTTCGTAATAAATTTAAATTTTTTCTGCCTAGGTTTTTCAGTAAATTCTAACCTACTCACTACTTCCTTTTTACTCTTGAAATTTAATGCAATCCTTCTTTTAACCGAATATGGTGTAAATAAGGGTTAATGAATGGTGTACCTAAGATTACCATATAATTTATCTCGTGGTGAAAGTAAGAATATTGTTTCTAATTTCTAATCCATTATTATAATATCTGGCCTGAACTTTTACCAAGAATCTTCTAATTCTAGATTTATTAGCGCAGTCCAGTTTTTTCATGTGTTTCTCTGACCAAAAAATCTACATGTGGTAATTAAACCTCGATTCTTTATCACAATTTAAATCGCTCCTGTATCAAAATTAAAGCTATACATTTAATTATAAAATCAATGTGAAATTTGTAAATTTAATTTTACTAAATACTTCCTAGACTGTTATTTCTTGTAAAAGAAAGAGAATTGTGGATTTATGTCTTCATACTTCATTTACGCTCATTCTATTCCATCCTGTTAATTATTTTATCATCTTGTTTCATTCCGAAGAGGAAACTAGATTATTAATTGAGTTTCTAAATGTTTTTTTATTTTGGCATCATGTACTTGTGCTTGATGTTTTAGTTTCTTTTGACCCTTCAATGTTTTATAAATTCTAAGTTCTTTATATAGATCTTCTAAGATATTTTTTGTTTCTAATTTTTTATTTCTTATTTAATATAGTAGTTAAATCATAAGTATTAGTCTGAATTTTAGTGTGACTTATTTTTAAACTTCTTTATCTTCTCAAAACTCTTTAATTATCTTTTTAAAGCAAGTTGAACTTTTAAGAATCATTAATCTGGAGAGTATTTACTACTTCCTAAAGAGTGTAACTCTGGATTCTTTAGCTTAACATATTTATTGATTTTCCGGAAGAACTTTGGTTGTTGAAAATTCATCCATTTGATGTTCAGCTTTCTTGTATCTCTCAAGAATCTGATGTATCAGAATAAGATACAATTCCCATGAATTTTTCCATTTATAACACATCTCTCAAAGTTTAATTATCGCAATTTTTTATTGCAACTTGCAAATACTTTAGATGTATGTCCTTTCTTACCACATTTGAAACAAGTTAAGTTCCTTCTATTATGAAAATTTTATTAGTCTTTTTAATACTGGTTTTTTTAATTCTTTAGATTTTTTATGGTGTTTACGCTTTATCTTGATGATAATTCTTACTTTACTTAGGTTTAAGACCTATACGTGTTTTTTATCAGTCGTTTTTATAGCTGTGGGTTTAGAGCATTGACCACTACATTGTTCGAGTAGGGATTAAATGATTATAGTCAAATTTTTACAAAAAACTTCCTAATTCTTGTTTAGTCTTTTTTAACTCCATATTTTAAGTCCTTTCTTGAACGTTTTAAATCTTGACAATTTGTAATCCTTCCTTTTTGAATTATACTTATTAATTGCCATAAGTTAAATTCTATTATTATGGAATTGGATTAACCATGTTGTTGTTTATATAATTCCATAACCATTTCAGCCTAAAAATAGGCTAAACCTGCCTAAGAATTTTTCTTTCCAAAAGCTTTATTAGAATCTCTCTTAACATTTAATCGTGTAAGAAAACAGTGGTTTATTATAATTGAAATTGACCTAGTGTTTACATTCTTAAACTTACTTAAAAGTTTCAGCATTTTTATCTTTTATGTGTGATGGAGATCGCCTATAAAATGGTAATGAAACATGGTTAATATAAGTGCAACTGCATCTTCGAATAAGGTTCACCCATTTTCATACAACATAAAGGTTTGATCCTGGTCATTTAACTTGAACTGCAATTTAAAAATATCTAATTGATCTTTTTTCAGTCGAGATGGGTAATCCCACCATCTTTAATTGTCCTGTAATCCTGCAATGAGGATTTCAGCAACGGCTTTATCAGATATAGGTGGAACTGGGTTTTAATAAAGCCAATTCTGCAGCCATCGGTCATTTGTTGCAAATACTTAAGCATTTTATATTCAGATATCATCAAATATTCCATTCATATTAAATGTATTCAAGCATTATACGGTGAACTTGGGATAGTATGGAGGTTTACTCAAATTCAATCCTAAGTCTGGGGCTAGAGACTATTTCCCTATGGTTATATTATTGTACAAATTGTTGAGCACTTAATCGAGTCAGGTTTACTATCTCTTCCAGAGCTAGACAGTTTCTTCTAAAAGGATTTATACTTTCTAGAAGCAATTAGAAGTAAATCTTGAAACTACTTGGGCGAGTACGATCCTGCAACTTCGCCTCAAGTTTGACTAAGCTGTTGTTTTAACCAGGTTCCTAAATAAAATTGTGAATTTTAATCTCCTTTTGACTAGTTTTTAGATACCTGAAATGGTTTAAACATCATGTGAACTTTACTAATTCTTTAAACTCTTTGCGTTCAAAGTATTCATGCGGTTTTAATTTTTTGAAGTAATTGTTCTATCTTTTTTAATTGTCGTATTTAACAAATTAAATAGCAATTAATAAAAATTTTTTTGCTCACATTAATTTTTTATCTGAATCACTTCTCTCTAGCTACTTTATATCGGTGCACAAGTAATTCATTATCTTTGATATTTAAACTTACTAATGGCTTTAGGAAGGAAAATCACTCTGGCATCTATCTACTCATTTCACTATCCTTCTGGGTCTCTTATCTCCGAATTGTTATTGGTTAAGACTTTTATTTGGAATCATGGTTTTAATTAATGAAAACCAAATCTAAAAAAAATTTATTTTAGATTCCTGAGTTTGAAATTGATACTTCAAAATATTTTCTTTTAAAAATATCAAAAATTATGAGTTTTTACCGACTGCAAATTAAACTTCATAAATTCTTTGTTTTAGTTATTTCTTTTTAACCAAATCTTTATTAATTTCATCTTTAGTTAACCATTAGTTCTCTATTTAATTCACTAACATTTTAGTGATCGGCTGAAGCTGTTGGTGACTCTGGTGAAGGTGTTTACTAAATTAGATTGTTGATTTAAATAATCCTGTCAACAGGGTTATAAACTGCCTGACGGCGGACTGAATTACTATAATCACCTCCTTTCATTTTAAATGATTGACTAGATGCGCAGGTATCATCTGAAGTCAGAATCCTAAGGTTTTACTAAGGTTTGAATAATTTAGGTTTAGGTTCAATTTTCTTTATATCTTGCAATAAATTACTGAAGGTATTTTCGCTTATCTATAATCCTCAGAAGATGTTGATCCTGTAACCTAGAACTTTGGACTTCTATTAAATTTTAAAGTTTACCTTTACCATCCTTCAAATTGTTCAATTTTTTGTAAATTGACCAATTTGGTTTAACAAACTTCTGGTTATGGGGGAGGGACAATCCCTTCAAAATCCATTCCTCTGGTAAGGGATATCCCTTCCATTCGGATGGTTTTAGGTATAACAGTATTGGGTTTTAGACAAATCAGTTTGGAAGAAATTTAGTTTCTCCAATTTTAGGTTGTATTTACTATTTAGTACTAAAGCTGAATTCATCAGCTTTATAATGAATTTTATAGACTTAAAGCAATTGGAATACGATCTTGCTTCATTTTATAATTATGACGTTTTTAACTTCTAAATTATACTTTCCAGAATATTCAAGAATCAAATTTTAAAGAAACAGTCATATCTGGATACCTCAAATGAGATTGGTCCTTCACTTAGACTTGTTTCAACGATTCCTAATAAAGAATCTTGAAAATTTAAAAATCTAGCATTCTCTTACTACGCTATACTATGTGGTTAACTCCTCTCTCGTAGTAAAGGCTTTTATACCGACTTGTATTAATCCTATAATTTGAATTATATTTATATACTTTTTTATAACATTTTAGTGTATGGACTGGTAATGATTGTGGGATTAGCATTGAAAAGTTAAACGATAGTAAAGGATACTAACTGTATAAAAATTCAAAAGTAAATTTTCCACACGGTTTTAGTCTCTCTTGTGTATATCAAACATTGAAATAATTCATCGTTCATTTCAGTTTTAATAACATAATCTGTGTTCCACTAAAGGAAATTTACTAATTTTATAAATTTGTTCTTTATCTACTTTAGGTATTTCCAATCATCTATAGCTTTTTACTAAAAATCTTGCAATATTAATTCAATTTTCTATTTATTTATTCTTTTTATTCTCCTGAGCGGAATCAGAATCAATCCGCACTTAACATACTTACAGATCGAGCACAATAAAGGATCATTGTAAATATATTAAGAATCTTAGAAGCTACCGGTCTATGCCCTCCGGTTATAACTTCACTGCCAACAAATCTCAACAAATGGGTTCTTACAACGGTTCATATGGAATCTGCTCAGTGGGCAAAAGCTAAAGCTTCATTAATATAAAAAACAATCAACTACTTTCATGGGTTTCGATAGTAACCAATACTTAATCGTTAGGCTCTGATTTGTTTCATAAACCACAATATTTTGGCAATAAAAAGTAACGCAATACCTCAATAATTATTTTGCATAAAAGCATAAAATTTATATTATGCAATCATCACTTCACCTTCACATGGCGAATAGTGCAATTCATCGAATGATATTCCATTATTCAAAAGAACAATGAAAAGAAAAAGGAAAGTGAATAAAGAAAAGTAAAGAAAGGACACGTTCCATTGTCCTCCATCTTCTTGTATAAGGCCAGAAGGAAAACTTATTCCTTCATTTGATCTCATAAAGTCCAAGATACTTATCTCCAACTAAAACAGGGTGGCAGACAACCACTGTTCATTCACAGTAGAGATCTCCCGGTGGCAGACATACCCACTGGTTCATCCACAGTAAAGATTCGGTGGCAGACAAGTCATATTCATCAACAGTAAAAAAGGCAAACACAGTAAAGATTCGCGTGGCAGACCAAACCATTGTTCACCTACAAGTAAAACAGCAAATAGTATAGATTCTTTAAAAATTTCTATATAAGGACCTCTCCTCTTTGTGAAGCGCATTGTCCCAATTTAATAGGCAATCCTAAGCCAAAAAGCTTAGTTAAGTTAAACCCCTCTCCTCTCTTTTCAACGTCACTGTAAGGATTCAAGGTTAGAGATTCTCGTTAAACTTTGTAAGTTTAATCTTTTAAATTTTTGTATATGTCTTTTCCAAATTTTGTCAAATCAAAATTTAATTTTTGTAAAATTAAATAAAGTTTTATATTTTCAATATAAATTGACTACTATCTTCAAAGCCCTGTTAAAGGCTTCCTTCTCTTCCCCTCCACAATCTGACTTAAATTCTGGGGATCCCAGGCTTAAGGTTGCAGGAACCCTAAACCTTTAAAAATTGTTTTCTTGGCGTAAAAATTGTATGTTGTATAAGTATGCTCTGTGGTTGCAACTTTCAGCTGTGATCTCCACATCAAGAAAATTGTAAATTCTGTATGTTGAATTCTGAGTAAAATTCATTATTGTCGATAAATATAAAATTAAATCATCTTCCATCATAGCATTTACTTCACTAAAATTATTCCTTTTACAACAGATTTCAAATCCTCGTTAAACGGTCCTAAAAGCTTCTTGGTTGGTAATCCAGAGCCAGAAACATTTTAAACTGATACGTAATCTATTATAATAGAGGAAGCCGAACTGAAATACCCGTGGAAGGTTTGGGTTATGCCTACTGAACCGTTGTAAGTCCCGTTTTGAGTTGAATTGTTGGGCAAGTGAAGGGTATAACCAGGCGATGATCCTAACTTCGTTGGTATAGAACAATGCGATCTTTTATCGTGCTAGGATCTGCTCAATAGGTATCTAAATGCGGATGTTTTTGAATCTTCAAATTTCAAAGGATTATTAATGGAAATGAATTCAATTTTCTAAGGATATTTCTAAGCTATTTGATGAAAAATGAATTTCTAAAACAGTAATGGTTCTTCTGATAAAAATGTTTTAAGATTTCTACAGTAAATGTTCTACAGTCGAAGACAAGTTCTATAAAAATTCCTAAGTTTTATTATGAAATAGAAACTAGACATACAAACCGCGAACCATTAAATTTTACTTAAGTAAAAGAAGAAATTGAAAACGAATTACTCTGACAGAGAGTATCTAAATAAAAAACTTAATTTAAAAATGAAGCAGATTCTAAAAACTTTATTACTTTTGAAAGCAATTAAAATCTGAATATTTAGACTATAACTATAATAGGCAAAATGAAATAAATTCTTTGATTGGTATAACTTAATTAAAGAAATCAATCTGATAAAAGTGTAAATCCAGTAACATGTCTAGCATCACAATTGAATTTGGTAACAACTGATCACATCAAAACATCTACATCTCCTAAAAAAACAATAAGGAAAAATCAATTAAAAAATCGTATAAAGATTTAAATTGTTTATATTTCGTGGAAAACACGGTCATACAGCTCAAGTTTTGTAATGCCTAAAAAAATCGCACAGAAAAATTTCGTATAACAAATCAAAAAAATCATAAACTTGGTTATCATTGTGGTAAAATCGGACACACCAACTAAATTTTCTGTAAAATTTTAATCAAACAAAATAAATTAAGTACTACAGATTAATAAAAGAAGAACCAATAATAAATGAAAAACAACATTGTAAATGAAGTGTAAAAAGGAAGAAAAATTCAATCTCATGTTTTTAAACCATATCACATTTCACGCAGTCTCATAAACAAAGAATTTGTCCACCATACTTAAAAGATTCAATTAAAGTAACACTTGAAGTGCAATTCAGCAACTCTCAAACCAGTAGCTCTTGACACACTAAGCATCAACGAAATATAAATAATCTTACGAACGACTTCTAATCTCTGAACCTTAAGTGAACCAAGAATCAAGAAGATGTAAACAATTTGAATCTAAATCCAATTAAATCATCAATAGGGATAGTAAATAGAGCTCCAGAGTTTTAGGTATAATTCGATAAACCCCCTAATACCATAAATCAATTTAAATATAATGCTTCTACTACTTTATGATGGAACATAGATGGTTTAAGTGAATATAACATATTAAGTATTTGCAACAAATGACAATGGCTGGCAAATCTTATAAAACACAGTCAATTATAATCTGATAAAACTATTAGGCAGAAATCTTAATTGCTGGCTTTACCGCCAACTATAAAAGGATGGTGGGGAATTATCATCTCACTGAAAAAACAACATGAAGACATTCTAAATTCAATTAAAATTGATGAAGATGAAGGCAACCTATATAATGATGAAAATGGTGATGTAAATACAAGAATTGCAGTGTCATCCTTTAATTCTTCAGCATTTCAACTTCATTTATAGGAGATCCATTCTCATATTAAAGATAAAAAATGCAGAATTATTAAGTAATTTAAAATGTCGCAACATAGGTGATTTTCAAGACCCTAAAACCATCTTTTCTCCACCAGATTAATGTTAAGGGAAAGATTCAAGCCAATCCTTTTGGAAAGGAAAATCTGGCTTGGATTACCTTATTTTTTTGGGGAAAAAAGTTAGGAATTTTATTAAACGCAACATGGGTATCCTATACTTACGACTAAATTAACATATGGTCAATTAATTAGTATAATTTATAAAGGAAGGTCTTACAAATCTGTCCATGATTTGAAACTTCAAAAGAAATTTAAAATATGAAATGCAACAAACTAAAGAGAAATTAGGATCTTATTGTAAACAATTTGAAATGTATGACATAACATCTCTCCAAGATGTGATGGGTCAGTGGTTCTAGAACTCATAACCTAGATAAACATATAACGACATGATAAAGATAATATTATCAAAAGACAAATTTGATTCTAATAAAGAAATATCAATAAAACTTCTTATAAACGATTTGACATGTTTACATGTTGGTAAAAAGGGGACATACGTCTAACTTTTGTAAATTCAATCAAAAATTAAATGCATTAAATTTTGGAAAAAGAATTTTTGAATAAAATCTATAAACCTGTATATTGATTAGATAATTCAGAATCTGAATTTAGAAAAGTACAAAATCAAAATTGATGAATTTTGATTCAAACAAGCCCAGTTCATCCGAATAAATATTTTTGTATTATACAATATCTTTGTAATTTCTAGATAAAAATTCCGTAAGTATATACTTTGTTGGATAAACCAATACTTATTTTTACGATCTAAACAGTAATCTGTTTTTGAAAAACAGTATTGATATATAGGCTGGAAACCCTAGAAGTGCGGGCTACTGGTCCATAAGGACTATTTAATTTAGTCGTCTTTTGGTTATAACAACGCCACGTATTCATAAACTTAAAATCATTTTCAATAATTTAAATTCATATTTTTGATTTTACTAATCTATATCTCTATCTATAACTACTTTCCTATATTTTGCTCTTGCCTATTTTAAAATCTTCCTTGCAGCCTTACAAAGGACAATGGGGGAAGAGGAAAGCTACTGGAGTAATACTCACGCCATTAAAGTCTTTCAGAGCAAATTGAGGTTATTATTCATCCCTTACGCACTAAAAATATCCCTCTCTAGCGATTATGAAACACTGGATTGGATAACTATCCCTAAATCCACTAAAATCCTTGCTAAAGATTTTATAATTGATATAGTATCTTCTTCCAGCGGGAAGATACGCAGTATGACTTCTAAAACTTAAACGCGATCGTATCCGCTTAAGTGATACGGCTTAACTCTGTCTCAAACGGTAGACAGTAAAGAGCTATAATCCGTTAATGGCTGTGGATTTGCCAAAAATCCAATTCCATTTAACTAGTAAAATACTGTAATGGTTTCAACCCATTTGGTATCCTTATGGTTAAAGGATGATCCACCAGTATCATTCCTTGGCCCATTGTAAAGGTCATTATAAAACCCATTCCTCGAAGAATAGGGCTGGCGCATTCTTTTTCGCCCTGGGTATATTATAGGTATATTAGTCAAGCCCAATAAAATAGGCCCAAATGGTCTCAATAATATTTGGCATAAAAAGATAAAATTATATTATTGTTTAAAACTGATCATCATCTTTTATATTCATTTATCCTCGTTTCAAAAGATTCAGATCTTGCAACGGTCCTAGAAGCTTTTGGTATCAGAGCCTTTGGATTTTATAATGTATCAGAGCCTTTGGATTTAGATTTACTATCTGGATACTTAAATAAAGACTTCATTTTAGTATATATCCTAAGCAGTTTTGACTTAGCCTACTGAACCCATTCCTATTGAACCCATGAGCAGAGCCGCATACGTCGAATAGGGTAACCTGGGGGTAAGAGCCTCTGCTTCGTAGCCTCTGCTTCGTCAAAGGTCACAAAGTGAGAGCCCCCATGGAACGGACCGATAATTTGCCTCAGAATTAAGTCAGAATGTGGAGGGAGAAGAGAAGAAAGCCTTTAACAGGGCTTTAAGAAGTAAGGCAATTTATATTGAAAATATAAAACTTTATTTAATTACAAAAATTAAATTTTGATTTACAAGAATTGAAAGACGATATACAAAATTTAAAAGATTAGACTTACAAATTTAAAGGAATCACCTAACCTTGAATCCAAAGACATATACAAAATTTAAAAGATTAGACTTACAAAGTTTAAAGAATCTCTAACCTTGAATTCTTACAGTGGACGTTGGAAAGAGAGGAGAGGGGTTTACTAACTAAGCTTTTGGGCTTAGGATTGCCTATATTTGGACTGTGGATGAACAGTGGGTTGTCTGCCACCTGTTTAGTTGGAGATAATATCTTGGATTTTTATGAGATCAAATTTGAAGGAATAAGGTTCCTTCTGCCTTATACAAGAAGATGAGGACAATGAACTGTCTGCCACTGTGTCTTGACTTTTACTGTTGATAATAGTAACCTGGCTTTTACTGTTGGAATAGTAGCTTGGCTTTTACTGTGCTGATTAGTGGTTGACTCTTCCTGTAGCTTGAATAGTACGCTGTCTGCCACTTAAACCTTTACAAAGAATCTTTTGACATTTACAAAGATTATTGAAGGAATGAGGTTCCTTCTGCCTTTTATGATGAAAAACGGGACTTACAACGGGTTCAGTAGGCATACCCAAACCTTTCCACGGTATTTCAGTCGGCTTCCTCTATCATAATAGATTTACTATCAGTGTATAATATACTAAATCCTTTGGCTCTGATACCAACAATTTAGGGATCATCGCCTGGTTATACCCTTCACTGCCCAACAATCAACTCAAAAAGGGACTTACAACGGGATGGGTGTAATTTCATTAAACTTGACATACCTATTCTTCGAGGATGGGTTTTATAATGACCTTTACAATGGGCCAAGGAATGATACTGGTGGATCATCCTTTAACCATAAGGATGCAAATGGGTTGAAAACCATTACAGTATTTTAACAATTAAATAATCAATATATTGGATTTAAAATGGATTTTGGCAAAATCCACAGCCATTAAACGGATTTTGAATAGCTTCTTTACCTGTCTACCGTTTGAGACAGAGTAGCCGTATAATAAGGGATACGAATCGCGTTTAAGTTTAAGAAGTCATACCTGCCCGTATCTTCCGCTAAAAGAAGAATACTATATCATATAATATCTTTTAGAAGGATTTTAGTGGAATGAGGAATAAGTATAAAAATCCATTTTTAATATCGGCTAAGAGAGGAGATATTTTAGTGGTAAGGGATTTAGTAATAACCTCAAATATTGCTCTGAAAGAGCTTTAATGGGTGAGTTTCTCCCAGTAGCGTTCTTTCTTTCCATTGTCCTTGTAAGGCTGCAAGGAAGATTTAAAATAGGCAGAGCAAAATATAGGAAAGTAGTTATAGATAGAGATATAGTAAAGTCAAAAATATGAATTTAAATTATGAAAATGATTTTAAGTATGATACGTGGCGTTGTTATACCAAGAAAACGACTAATTAAATAGTCCTTTGGACCAGTAGCCCGCACTTCTGGGTTTCCAGCCTATATATATCAATACTGTTTTCAAAAACAGTTACTGTTTAGATCGTACTTTAAAAATAAGTACTGTTTATCAAACAAGTATATACTATGGAATTTTACTAGAAATATGTTTATTGGCAAACTAAGTATATACTACGTGAATTTTAGCTAGAAATGACAAAGATACTGTATAGATACAAAAATATTTTATTCGGATAACTGGTTGTTTGAATCTAATTCCATCAATTTGATTTTAGCTTTTTTCTAATTCAACGATTCTGAATTATCTGAATCAAATAGTACAGTTATAGATATTTTATTCAAAACCTTCTTTCCAAATTTAATGCATTTAATTTTTGATTGAAAGTTTACAAAAGGTTAGACGTATGTCCCCTTTTCACCACATGTATAACATGGTCAATTCGTTATAAGAGAGTTTTATGATATTGTTCTTTTAATTAAGAGATCAAATTTGTCAATTTTGATTAACGATTTATCTTTATAATGTCCGTTTATGAATTTTCTATTAGGTTTATGTGATCTAGAATTACACCATATTCGGTAAAAGAAGATTGCATTAAATTCAAGGTAAAAGGAAATAGAGCTAGGTTAGAATTTACTGAAAAACCTAAGAGAAAATAATATTTTGATTACAATATATAATATCAATTTAAATATTTTTGAAATATTAATTGATTTAATAAATTTTGTATATGTCAGTTGTTAATGGTTTGACATGTTATTGTTTAAAGATAAACATTATTAAACATAATGTTGCTGTTTAATAAAATTCCTAACTGTAAGTATTGGTTACTATCACCCAATAAAGTATTGATTGTTTACTATATTAATGAAGCTTTTAGCTTTGCCCACTGAGCCGATTCCATATAGAAATGATGGTTTATATTCTTGAAAATCACCGTAAATGTTCTACATTTAAGATTACTTTATAATTCCGCATTTTTATCTTTTATGTGTAGATGGAATCTCCTATTAAAAATGTAATGAAAATAGTAAAGAATTAAAGATGACACTGCATCTTGTATTACATCACCATTTTATCATATAATAGTTCCTCATCTTCATCATTTTAATTGAATTTTAGAGAGTCTGTTCCATGTTTGTTTTTTTCAGTGAGATTGATAATACCCACCAATCCCTTTAAGTTGACCGGTAAAATCCAGCAATTACGAATTTTCTGCTATAGCTTTTAATCAGGAAATGATTGACTGTGTTTTATAAGCATTTGCAGGCCATTGTCATTTGCTATGTTCCATTCATAGATTGTTGAAGCATTATATTTAAATTGATTTATGGTATTCGGTTTATCAATTGTTGAAGCATTATATTTAAATTGATTTATGGTATTCGGTTTATCAATTATACCTAAATCTGGAGCTCTATTTACTATTTCCCCATGATGATTTATTGGATTTAATTCAAATTGTTTTACATCTTCTGATTCTGGTTCACTAAGTTCAGAATTAGAAGTTTTTTCTAAATTATTTATATTTCGTGATGCTTGAGGTGTGTCAAGAGCTACTGGTTGAGTAGTTGCTGAATGCACTTCAAGTTTACTTAATTGATCTTTTAATCTTGTATTATGAGAACTGTGAAATGTGAATATGGTTTAACATGAGAATTGGAATTTTTTCTTTTGAACCTTTTTACTACTTTCTATTTACAATGGGGTTTTTTGCCATTTATTATTGGTTCTTCTTTATTAAATTGTCCATACTAAAGTTTATTTTTGTTTGAGTAAAAGTGAAACAACCCGAATTTATTTTCAAAATTTTCCAAATTATATTTATAAACCGACCCAGCCTGGTAAGATTTATTTCAATATTTTA
>NW_023591453.1:996155-1060541 GCF_014843425.1 Jatropha curcas | reverse complement strand
AATATAAATACAATATGATAATGATACAAATACTAAGTTTACTATACATTTGCGCTCTAACCTTGGCAATCCTTACAAAAACCGTTGGAAGGATAAGGAGAGAGATGTTTTAAGGTCTCAAGTTGAATAGTCCATAAACAACTTTGCCTTCTGGGGTGGCTCCATTATTTAGAAATGAGAAATCCTTACTGGTGTGCTTTTACTGTTTGTGCAGTGATTGTCTGCCCAAGAATCTTACTTTTTACTGTGGACGATAGTGACTTTTGTCTGCCACCCGAAGCTTGACCTTTTACTGGGATGAACAGTGGCTTGTCTGCCACAGAATCTTTACTTTCTACTGTGTGACTAGATTAGTAACTGGCCTTCTACCGTTGGCCTGTGCTTGGCCTTTCTGTGGCTAAATAGTGGTTTGCCTTTACTGTTATAAATAAGTCTTTGGTCTGCCATATGAATCAGTATGATGATAAGCCGGTTTTGCGTATTTTTACAAAAAATACAATGAGTTGAAAAGGAAATGAAGGTTTCCTTCTGCCATTTTACAAGAAAGAATTGAGACGATAATTGTGTTCCTTCTTTTCTTTTTCTTTTTATGTTTCACTTATCTTTTCTTTTCATTTTTCTTTTGTATATAATGGAAAAATATCAATGATGAATTTGTAACTATCGCCATGAGTGGAAGCTGAAGGTGAGATGATGAATATAGCCATTTATCTTTTTTATGCAAATATTATTGGCACCAGTTTAGGGTATTATTTATTAAGGGTGACTAATAGTCAGCCACCGTTATAATAGTATCCAGGGCAAAGAGCCAGCCGGGATTTTTAGAGTATCGGGTTTCTAAACCCATAGTGATATTATAACCAATTTTTAATCAAAACAATGTCTTTACATCATAGACTGAGCAACCATGGTCAATTAAAATACAAATATATCTGGATTTTTTCGGCAAAGTGTCCAACACCAGCCACATTTAAACGGATTTGAATCCCTAATACTTTACTCGCAGTACTAACACGGTGATTAAAGACGGAATATGCCATAAAATCCATGATCGGTGTAATGATGCCCGGTTTTAAGTTTAAGAAGCCATACCTTACTCTTTCTGTGGAAAGAAAGGTTATACCTTGTCATATCCTTTAAGAAGTTCCTGTTGAATGACTTTACTATGCAGGGAAGTGTTTAGGGAAAGTCGTTTTAAGAGGGAATTTAGCAGGTTAGAGAAACATGTATCCCTGCTTCCGTTCTTCCAAGTTGCCTTGTAAGAATTCTAGAGAGTCCAGAATACAATACAAAAAACTATTTTGTAACAAAATACAATAAGTTTATATATCGCCGATATTTAAAGAGCTTTTGAATACGGATCTTTTAATAGAAACATTTAAAGAGACCTGTAATAATACAAAAATATTTTATTAGATAACTGTTGATGTTTCGAGTTCATCAGATTCTATAGACTCAGAGTCGAAGTGGTCCTGATATCCGAGAAATATAATTTAATGAATTTTTAAGTTAATATTTCTTTCTAATTTTAAATGCATTTAATTTTTTATTAAAATCGACAAAAATTTAAGAATATGACCGCCTCTTTTTTATACCACAAGAAACCCACAAGCTTAAAATCTTTAAAGAAGTTTTTTCTTGAAGATTATGTGGTTGTGTTCATTTTAGGAAGTTTGAAGATTTAGAGGATGGTTTCTTGACAAAACTTTGGACGTATGTCCCTGGTTTACCACAAATATAACAAGTTTATATTTTTTATAAGAATTTTTTAGATGAAGATAAATTTGATATAGAACACGACCACTACAAGGTTTGGGTAGAAGTCATGCCATAATCAAACTGTTACAAAAGGATCCTAATTCTTTTTAGTTTTGTTTGCGATTTCATATTTTAAATTTCTTTGAAGTTAATCAAATCATGACAGATTTTGTAGACCTTCTTTATAAATTAGTTGATTAATTGACCATATGTAATTTATCGTAAGGTATAGGTTACCATGGTTGCTGTTTAAATAAAATTCTAACTTTTTTCCCACCAAAAAATAAGGTAATCACAGCCAAGAATTCCTTCCAAAAGGGATTGAGCTTTTGAATCTTCCCTACATTAATCTGGGTGAGAAAAATGGTTTTAATAGTCTTGAAAAATAACAACCTAAATGGTGCGCATTTTAAAAATTACTTAATAATTCTGCATTTATATTATCTTGTAATATGAGATGGATCCTCCTATGAAATGAAGTGAAATTGGTGAAAGAATTAAAAATGACACTGCATCTTGTATTAACATCACTATTTTCATCATATATAGTTTGCTCATCTTCATCAATTTTAATTTGAATTTAGAATGTCCTTCATGGTTGTTTTTTCAAGTGAGATGATAAATCCCACCATCCTTTAAGTTGGCCGTAAAGCCACAATAAAAAGAATTTTCTGCTTATAGTTAATCAAGAATATAATTCTTCGACTGTGTTTTATAAGCATTGCAGCCATTTGTCATCCTGTTGCATACAATACGCTTAATATGTGTATATTCACTTTAACCATCTATTTCCATTCCATAAATAGTGTGAAGCAATTTATAATTTAAATTATTTTAATGGTATTAGGTTTTATCATTATACCTAAATCATGGGAGCTCTAATTTAACTATTTCTCTATGATGGATTGTAATGGATTAAGTTCAATTGTTTTTTACATCTTCTGATTCCTGGTTTATCCACTAAAGTTCAGAATTAGAAGTCTCTACTAAATTAATTTATATCTCGTGATTACCTCCAGAGTGTGATCAAAGAGCTACTAGTAGGTACAATGAGTAGTCGCTAGTAAAAATTATGCACTTTTTCAAAAAAAGTTTAAAAAACCCTTTTAGTAATAATTTGATCTTTTTAAATATGTTGAACAAATTCTTAGTTTACTAGACTGTAAAATGTGATATGGGTTTACACAATTGAGATTGAATTTTTTCTTTATTAAGTTATACCAATCAAAGAATTTTATTTCAATTTGGCCTATTTAGTCTATAGTCTAAATATTTCAGAATTTTTAATTCTTCAAGAAGTATAAAGTTTTAGAATCTGCTTCCATTTATAATAAGGTTGTTATTTTAAGATATTTCATTTAATAAATCTTTTTCAATATCTTTTTAGTTAAAATATGGAGGTTTTTAGCAACTGTAGAAACATTTACTGGGTAAAATCGTAAAATCGTTTTTATCAGAAACAAATTACTGGTAGAAAATCATTTTTGCAATCAATAAGCTTTATAATCATCCCTTAGAGAATTAATTCATTTCTATTAATAATCCTTGAAAATTTTGAAGATTCAAAACATTGCGATGTTTATTACTACTAATCGAGCTACATAATAAAAAGAATCCATTTTTTATAAGATAGCCATAGATTTTAATGACAGTGGGTCCCGGTTATACTATCCACAGATCTAAGTCCGGTTATGATATCCTCAAGAACTTCGGCCAGGTTATACCCGTTCACCTGCCCTAAACAATCGGGTCTTACAAACACACGGGTTCAAAAATAGGCCTCCTTTATGTATCTGATATCTCAAATGGACCTTAGGATTATAGTTTTCAAATGGAACCCAATATCAAGACAACCTATGATAATATTATAAATCGGAGTCCGTTATATTGGTATACCATTAGCAGAATCTACCAATAGTGAATATCTGGCTTCTGATAACCGAACAAAAAAGCTTCTAGGAAAATGTTTAAGCAGATTTTGAATCTTGTCAAAAAGGAAATAATTTTTAGTGAAGAAAGATGCATGAATGAAATGATTTATATATACTAAATTTTAAAGTTCAAACATTTAGATAACAAATTAAATTTATTAAACAAATTATAAATTTTATAATCAAGTATCTGAAAGTTCCAAATTTAAAAATGAAAGAAATAAAGATATTACTGTTTTCGTTTAATGTGAACAACAGTTACTGTTTAAAATCACAACAAGCATATAACAATTTAATTTCTGATGTGGACCAGATCACACCCTAAGGTGCAAAAACCACAAAGAGCATACTTATACAACATACAATTTTACGCAAAACAATTTTAAAGGTTTAGGGTTCGCTGCAACCTTAAAACAACTAAGTGGACATTCCCAGACCAATTAAAGTCAGAAGTGTGGAGGGAGAAGAGAAGGATGCCTTAACAGGCATTAAGATAGCAATTTATAAAATTTAAAAATAAAAATATAAAACTTTATTTAAATTACAAATATAAATACAAATATAAATTACAATTTAAAATCTAAATTCATACTAAAGTTTTAAACTTACTTGAAAAGCTCTAAAACCTTGAATCCTTCCACAAAGAACGGTTGAAAAGTGAGAGGAAGAGGTTTGTTAGGTTGATGAAGTTCACTAAACCAGACTTATGCCCTTGTCACATGGTGGGAATATAAGGTCCATCTTATATAGAAAATTTGAGCAATCTTACTGTGTCCTTTTATCTGTTGATCGACAATAGTGATGTAGATTCACGGATCCTTTACTACTCTCCACATACTTTAACCTGTGGAATGAAGCATCGGACCTGTCTGCCACCTCTAAATTCCTAACTATAAGAATCACTTTGACTTTTACTTGTGCAAATAGTACTTGGCTTCTACTGTAGAAATAGTAGCTTGGCCTTTACCTGTAGAGCCAAACATAAGTGGTCGCCCTCTTCCCTGTAGTTTTGCAACAGTACTCTGTCTGCCCACTTAAGCTTTATACCCATTTTGAAGGAATAAGGTTCCTTCTGCCTTTTTACAAGCCAAGAATGAGGGACGATTAAATCGTGTTCGCTTCTTTTTCTTTTTCTTTTATCTGTACTTCCTTTTATGCTTCTTTTTTATTTTTTACATTATTTCCCCAACAAAAGAAATAGAAAGGGGCCGGGTCTTAAACCACAACCAATTGGTTGAAACAATTTGTATAATATATGGGGCTGTAAATGATAACTGTTATACAAATGATAAGTGGAAGGAATAATAACTTTTAATTCTTTTCCTTTAGGACCGCAGCGTGTTGCGCCTTTGGGGGATTTACCAGAGAATGAAACTTTGGGCTTTCTAGTGAATGGGTTATGGGGCTGATTTGGCCGGTTTGAGAGTTGCTCAAATAGCTCTTGACAATTCAGTTTATAATGGGCTGGATAATTTTAAAGCCTGTTCCCACTCCCTTTAAATAAAATCCAAAGAATCATAAGAAATATATGGACGATTTAATTTATCAAGCAAAATTAAGTATGGTAAACCCATTTAGATATATTTACTAGTAATATCATATTGGATTTTTTGGCAAATCCACAGCCATTAAACGGATTTGATAAGCTCTTTACTGTCTACTACCGTTTTGAGACAGAGTAGCCCGTATCATAAGCGTGATACGATCCGCGTTTAAGTTTAGAAGTCAATAACCTGCTTATCTTCCCGCTGAAGAAGAATACTATAATCAATATAAATATCTTAGAAGGATTTTAGTGGATTGAGGATAAGTATCAATCCATTGTTTTAATATCGCTAGAGAGGGATATTTTTAGTGGTAAGGGATTTAGTAATAACCTCAATTTGCTCTGAAAGAGCTTTTAATGGGTGAGTGTTTTATTCCCAGTAAGCTTTCCTCTCTCCATTGTCCTTGTAAGGCTGGCAAGGAAAGATTAAAATAGGCAGAGCAAAATATAGGAAAAGTAGTTATGATAGAGAATTATAATATTAGTAAAGTCAAATATAAATTTAAATTATGAGAATGATTTTTAAGTATGGATTACGTGGGCGTTCTGTTATACCAAGAAGACGACTAATTAAAATAGTTCCTTTGGACCAAGTAGCCCGCACTTCCTGGGTTTCCAGGCCTATATAATCAATACTGTTTTTCAAAACAGTTACTGTTTAGATCGTACTTTTAAAATAAGTAAACTGTTTATCAACAAGTATATATACGGAATTTTACTAGAAATACAAAAATACTGTTATAAATACAAAAATATTTTATTCGGATGAACTGGTTGTTGAATCTAATTCCAATCAATTTGATTTTTACTTTTTCAGATTCTGAATTATCCTGAATCAATATTTACAGTTTATAGATTTTTTAATTCAAAACTTCTTTTTCTTAAATTTAAAATGCATTTAATTTTGATTGAATTTACAAAAGTTAAGACGTATGTCCCTTCTTACCAACATGTATAACATGTCAAATCCGTTATAAGAAGTTTTTATGATATTTTTTCTTTTATTAGAATCAAAATTTGTCATTTTGATAGATTTATCTTTATAATGTCCTTTTAGAATTTTTTATTGTTATGTGATCTAGACACTGGCCCCATCACATGCGTTGGAGGAGATGTTATGCCATAATCAAATTGTTTACAATAAGATCCTAATTCTCGTTTCTAGTTTGTTGCCATTTTCATTAAATTTTAAAAATTTCTTTGAAGTTTCAAATCATGAACAGATTTGTAGACCTTTCTTTATAAATTATACTAATTAATTGACCATATGTTAATTTATCGTAAGGTATAGGGATTACCATGTTTGCTGTTAATAAAATTCCTAAACTTTTTTTCCCCAAAAAATAAGGTAAAATCCAGCCAAGAATTTTTCCTTCCAAAAGGATTGGCTGAATCTTCCCTTAAACATTAATCCTGGTGAGAAAAATGGTTTTTATAGTCTTGAAAATCACCTAATGTGCGACAGTTTTAAAATTACTTAAATAATTCTGCCATTTTATCTTTAATAATGAGAATGGATCTCCTATAAAATGAAAGTGAAAATTGTGACGAATTAAAGATGAAACTGGCAATCTTGTCTTAACATCACCATTTTTCATCATATATAGGTTGCTCATCTTCCATCAATTTTAATTGAATTTAGAAATTCTTCATGTTGTTTTTTCAGTGAGATGAATAATCCCACCATCCTTTAAGTTGGCCCGGTTAAAAGCCAGCAAATTAAGATTTTCTGCATAGTTTTATTCAGATATAAATTGGACTGTTGTTTTTTATAAGCATTTGCAGCCAATTGTCATTTGTTGCAAAGATAGCTTAATATGTTATAATTCACTTAAAACCATTCTATGTCCATCATAAATAGTTGAAGCATTATATTTAAATTTGATTTATGGTAATTAAGGTTTCAATTATACCTAAATCTGGGAGCTGCTATTTACTATTTCTCTTATGATTGAAATTTAAATGGATTTAATTCAAATTGTTTCTACATCTTCTGATTCTGGTTCACTAAGTTCAGAAAATTAGAGTCCTCTTCTAAATTTTATTTTATATTGCGTGTATGCTTGAGGTGTGTCAAGATCTATCTGGTTGAGTAGTCGCTGAAGTGCACTTCAAGTTTACTTAATGAATCTTTTAAATAATGTTTGACAATTCTTGTTTACTAGACGTGAAATGTGATAATGGTTTACAAACATGAGATTGAATTTTGTTTTCTTTAAATTTAAGTTATACAATCAAAGAATTTTATTTCATTTGGCCTATTTAAGTCTATAGCTAAAATATTCAGATTTTAATTCTTCAAAAGTATATAGTTTTTAGATCTGCTTCATTTTAAATTAAGTTGTTTTATTTTAGAATATTTTCATTTAATAAATCTTTTTCAAATCTTTTTTAGTTAAAATATTGAGGTTTTTTAGCAACTTGTAGAAACATTTAAAACTGTATGAAATCTTAAAAATCATTTTTATCAGAAACAATTACTGTAGAAATCATTTTTTGCATCAATAGCTTATAAGTCATCTTAGAAATTAATTCAATTTCTAATTAATAATCCTTTGATAATTTTTGAAGATTCAAAAACATTCCGATTATTACCTAACTGAAATCGAGCTACATATAAAAGAATCCATTTTATAAAGATAGCAATAGATTTTAATGAGCAGTGGTCCGGTTATACTACACAGATCTAAGTCCGGTTATGATATCTTCAAGAAAATCTGCCAGGTTATACCCTTGCAACTGCCCTATTTCAAATCGGGTCCTTTAGCACACGGGTTCAAAATAGGCCTCTTTACTGTATTGAATATCTCAAAATGGCCTTAAGATGTATAGTTCAATGGAACCATATCAAGACAACCTATGATAATTAATAAATCGGAGTCGTTTTATATGTATACAATGCAATCTAAATCGTCTGGCTCTGAGTACCAACAAAAGTTAAAGGACCGTTTAACAGATCTGAATCTATAAAAGGAATAAATTTAAGGAAGAAATGCTATATGAAAATTATTTAATATTCAAACTTTTAATAGATCAAAATTAATACAAATTAATTTATTAAACAATAAAATTTATAAACACCTACTGTTCAAATAAAACTTTAAGAAATAGTTTAACTGTTTAACTTTTTTATATGAATCAACCAGTTTACTGTTTAAAAATCAAACAAGCATATAACTAATTTATTTCTGAATGTGGAAGATCACAACTAAGGTGCAACCACAGAAGCATACTTATACGACATACAATTTTAGCGCAAGACATTTTATATGGTTTAGGGTTCCCTGCAACTTAACCGGGATCCCCAGAATTAGGATCGCTTTTGTAAACAGTTTGATTATGGCATGACTTCTAACAAACCTTGTAGTGGTCAGTGTTCTATATCAATTTATCTTGCATCCTAAAATTCTTATAAAAATATAACTTGGTTATAATTTGTGGTAAACCAGGACATACGTCCAAAGTTTGTACAAGAAAACCAATCCTCTAAAAATCTCAAACTCCTAAAGACCCAACCACATAAATCTTCAAGAAAAACCTTCTTTTAAAGATTTAACTTGTTTTTCTGTGGGTAAAAACGGTCATATTTCTATAATTTTTGTTCGATTTAAATAAAAAATTAAATGCATTAAAATTAGAAAAAGAAAATAATTAATAAAAAATTCATAAATTATATCTCGACCTTCAGACCACTTCAGACTCTGAGGTCCTATAGAATCTGATGAACTCGAAACTCAAACCAGTTATCTGAATAAAATATTTTTGTATTTATACAGTATCTTTATGTTTTCTAGTAAAAAATCCGTATTTCAAAAGGTTTAAAATATCCGTATATTTAAACTTTTTGTATTTTGTTACAATATTTTTGTAATTGTATTCTGGACTCTCTAGAATTTCTTTACAGCAACTTGGAAAAGGAAGCAGGGATAAACATTTCTCAATCAACCTCTAAATTCCTCTAAACACTTTCCTAAAATCACTTCCCCTGCATAGTAAATCATCAACAGGACTTCTTAAAGGAATACAAGGTATAACCTCTTCTTTCCGACAGAAGAGTAAGGTATGGTTTTTCTTCTAAACTTAAAAGCGATCATACCCGATTCATGGTCGGCTATTCCGTCTCAAACGGTGAACGGTAAAGAATATCCAAACCGGTTATGGTTTGTGGATTGCCAAAAATCCAATATATTGATTATTTAATTGATTGCTCAGGCTATATGTAAAGACTATTGTTTGATTAAATTGTTTAATATCACTATTTTAAAAAACCCATACTCGAAAAAATCAGGCTGGCTTTTCTTTTTTTGCCCTGGTATATTAAATAGGTATATTAGTCAAGCAAAAATAGGCCCAAATGTGTCAATAAATATTTTGGCAATAAAAAAGATAAAATTATATTATCATCATCACCTTCAGCTTCACATGGCGATAGTGCAATTTCATGATGATATTCCATTAATTAAAAAGAAAATGAAAGAAAAGAAAGTGAAAATAAAAGAAAAAAGAAAAAAAGACCACATTATCGTCCTCATCTTCTTGGTAAAAGGCAGAAGGAACCCTTATTCCTTCAACTCATTTATTTTTGTAAAAACGACAACTGCATCATCAAACTGATCATATTGGCAGACCAAAGACTATTTATATCACAGTAAAGGTCAACCACTATTCAAGCACAGGAAAAGGCCAAGCCCTACTATTCCAACAGTAGAAGCCAGGTTACTATTATCAAACAGTAAAAGTAAAGAATTCTGTGGCACGACAACCCACTGTTCATGCACAGTAAAAATCAAGAATTCGGTGGCAGACAAGTCACTATTCGTCCACAGTAAAAAGTAAAGATTCTGTGGCAGACAAGTCACTGTTCATTCAACAGTAAAAAGCACACAGTAAGATTTCCTCAAATTTTTCTATAATAATGGGAGCCTATCCCCCATGTAGGCATAAGTTGTTTATGGACTTATCAACTGGAACCTAAACACTCTCCCTTTCCTTCCAAACGTTTTTTGTAAGGATTTCAAGGTGTAGAGCTTTCCAAGTAAGTAAAACTTAGATTTGTAAATTTTAATTTATAATTGTATTTATATTTTTGTAATTAAATAAAGTTTTATATTTTAGTTGTATAATTGCTACTTCTTAAAGCCCTGTTAAAAGGGGCTTTCTTCTGCTTCTCCACTCCACAATCTGACCTTGATTTCTGGGGATCCCAGGTCAAGGTTGGCAGGAACCCTAAACCTTTAAAATTGTTCCTTGTGTAAAATTGTATGTTGTATATAAGTATGCTCTGGGTTGCACCTTAGTGTGATCTTCCACATCAGAAAAAATTGGTAAAATGTGTGATCTTCCACATCAGAAATATTGTTCATAAACATATACTGTTCATTAACTGTTCAGATTAAAACGGATACTGTTTATCTTTAAACAACTACTGTTCAAGCGAGAGGGGATTACAGCCCAATATTTAAGCGAGAGGGGATTAGCCCGAAGGTCTAAGCGAGAGGGGATTGGTTACCCGCACCTCAGGATCGTGACAACTTGCGGTACCACTTAATTCTGTTTTACGGGCTAATCGATTTTGTGCCTCACGACACGCCCAACCTACCCCATCAAAGGGCTGACGCGCAAAACTAAGTGACGTCCCGCACTCGAAGTCGGGCCCTTGGCCACAGAGCCGCATTCGTCGAATAGGGTAACCTGGGGGTAAATCATAGTATTTTCTTATTACTTCCGCAAAAAATTGGTATCAGAGCCAAACGGTTCATTAAAATCTTGTGCATAAAATTGTATATCTTTTCAAATCGAAACAGTGTTTGTTTCTAAATAGTTAAATTTTGATCTACACAGTAAGTGTTTTTCAACAGTACAATCAGATATACTTCCTCATCATAGCATAAAAATTAAAATCTTTTATAATATCCACACGTGTGCTGTAGTACACAGAAGTATTTATTTTAAAATTATTAGTTCCTTTATATCATAAAGTTATTAGTTCCTTTATATAATAAAGTAAATCCATTTGAATTTATCAAATTAAGTATTGGGTATGCCGTTTGAACTTGTAAGTATTGGGTATGCCATTTTGTACCATCCGACTTGCCATTTGTGAACCCATGAGTAAGTCCCGAGGAAGGGCAGTGATAGGGTATGGTCCGGTAGACAGGATTAGGGTATATCAGGCTCAGACCGCTACTTAAAGTAAGGCACTGACCGCGACTTATTTGGTTAGCTAAAATGGATCCTTTGTTATATAAATCTATTAATAATGAT
Organism: Jatropha curcas; assembly: GCF_014843425.1. The sequence continues at coordinate 1,049,042 of NW_023591453.1, read as the reverse complement.
AAAATAAATGTTTCTGCATCTTCAGACACTCATCGGATAATTCAAAAAAAATATGAATGTAGATTTTCAAAATTTACTGGAAAGCTATTGATGATGAAAAACATTCTTTAAAATTGAAAAAGAACATATTAAAACATCATTAAAATTTCTTAACAAGAAGAAATTAAAACAGATTTTTATAAAAGGAAATTACACAAACTTACAAGAAGAAATTAAAACAGATTTTATAAAAGAAATTACACAACCTTTAAATTTAATAAAATTAAATAAGATCATAAAATCAAGAATATTTCAATTATAGATTAAAAAATCATACTGGTATATCATTCTTTGATTGGTATACATTAATTAAAGATAATAAAGATAATAAACGTTTAAAGTCAAGTCGTAAAAGAACTAAAAAACCTGATTTTAAAGAGATAATCTGTAAATCTAAGTCTAAAAATGAATTAGTTCGTCTATTAAAAGATTCACTAAGTAAACTTGAGGTTCAATCTAACACTACTCAACCAGTAGCTATGAACATTCCTCAAACCTCTAATAGTCAAACAGCCAATCCTAAAATCAATAAACTTGACTATAAAACTATTATGTTTTTTGTGTGGTAAGATAGGCCATACATCCAAGTTTTGTAAATTGAATCCCACATTTCGTCAATTTTTGAAAGAAAAATCTAAACGAAAGAAATCAAATAAAATTAAAAATTCAATTTGTTATAACTGTGGTGTTCAAGGCCATCAGTCAAAATTTTGTCGATTACAAAATAAATTAAACACAGATTCTAAACCAATAATAAAAGAACAATTAAGTAAAATTGAAGTTCCTAGTACTTCTCAAGAATCAAGGAACATAAATATGATAGAAGAAAACACCAACTCTAATGTTAGTGAAAACCAATCTTGATGCTTTAGTAAACCTGACTTCAGAGATGCTAAAGATTTGAATTAAACCATATAACTCATAATAACAATAGCTAAATAGGCCACCAGACTTAGAATTTATTGATAAACCTAATTCGTTATCTTTCATAAATTATTAAATGGCTTCAACAATCTATTGGAATGGAACATAGATGTTTAAGTGAATATAACATATTAAGTATTTTGCAACAAATGCACAATTGTGGCTGCAAATGCTTATTAAAAACACAGTCAATTATTATCTGATAAAACTATAGGCCAGAAATCTTAATTGCTGGCTTTACCGGCCCAACTTAAAAGATGGTCTGGGATTATCACTCACTTGAAAACAAACATGAAGACATTCTAAATTCAATTAAAATTTGATGAGATGAGCAACTATTATATGATGAAAATGCGTGAATGTAATAACAAGATGCAGTGTCATCTTTAATTTCTCACAAAATTCACTTCCATTGTTATAGGAGATCCTATTCTCATATTAAAGATAAAAAATGCCAGAATTATATAAGTTATTTAAAAATGTCGGCACATTACGGGATTTTCAAGACTATAAAACCACTTCTTTCTCACCAGATTAATTGTTAAGGAAGATTCAAGCAATCCCTTTTGGCAAAGAAAAATCTTGCTGGATTACCTATATTTTTTGGTGGGAAAAAGTAGGGAATTTTTTATAAACGAGCAACATGGTTAATCCTATACCTTACGATTAATTACATATGGTCAATTAATTAGTATAATTTATAAACGAAGGTTCTACAAATCTGTCATTGATTGGAAACTTCAAAGAAATTTAAAATATTGAAATTTGCCAACAAACTAAAGAGAATTTAGGATCTTATTTGTAAACAATTTGATTATGACATCACATCTCCCTCCAGATGTGATGGCTCAGTGCTTCTAGGCAAACTCATACCTAATAAACATTGATAAAGACATCATAAGATTAAATATTATCAAAAAGCACAACTTGATTCTAATAAAAGAAAATATCATAAACTTTCTTTATACACGATTTGACATAGTATATACAATTGGTAAGAAGGACATACTTCTAACTTTTGTAAATTCAATAAAAATTAATGCAGTTAAATTTAGAAAAGAAGTTTTGAATAAATCTTAAAACTGTATATTGATTCAGATATTCAGGAATCTGAATTTAGAAAAAGGTAAATCAAATTGATTGATTAGATTCAACAACCAGTTCATCCGAATAAAATTATTTTTGTACTATTTATACCAGTATTTTTGCTATATTCTAGCTAAAATGTATTTCTAGTAAAATTCCATAGTATATACTTGTTTGATAAACAGTACTTATTTTTAAAGTACGATCTAAACAGTAACTGTTTTTGAAAACAGTATTGATATATATAGGCTGGAAACCCAGAAGTGCGGGCTACTGGTCCAAAGGACTATTTAATTAGTCGTTTTCTTGGTATAACAACGCCACGTATCATACTTAAAATCATTTTCATAATTTAAATTCATATTTTTGACTTTACTATATCTCTATCTATAACTACTTTCCTATATTTTGCTCTGCCTATTTTAAATCTTCCTTGCAGCCTTACAAGGACAATGGAAAGAAAGAACGCTACTGGGAGAAACACTCTGACTTAATTCTTGAGCGACAAATATCGGTGTCCAGTCCATGGGGGGCTTCTCACTTTGCTGACCTTGTTGACGAAAGCAGAGCGCCCTCTTACCCCCGAAGCAGAGGCTCTTACCCCCAGGTTACCCTATTCGACGTATGCGGCTCTGTGGCCAAGGACCCTCGTTTGGGTGGGGACGTCACTTAGCATTGCGCATCAGCCCTTAAATGGGGTAGGTTGGGCGTGTCGTGAGGCACAAATCGATTCAGCCCGTAAAACAGAATTAAGTGGTACCGCAAGTTGTCACGGGCCGAAAAGAAATCTTATTTTCTTTCAAATTTGATATTCAGCCCGTAAAACAGAATTAAGTGGTACCGCAAGTTGTCACGATCCTGAGGTGCGGGTAACCAATCCCCTCTCGCTTAGACCTTCGGACACCTATTCTTAATAATAGTTTTTTATTTTCTTTTTTATTATCAAATAATTTATAACTATTATCATTTTAATTTAGGAAGTGATTTATATCTCTTTTGTAATCAATAAATGGTCTCTTAATAATTAAATATTTTTAATTATTTTGATATTTTTTATTTTAAATTCTAAATCTGTTTGATTTCAAAAAAAATATTGATTAGGAAACTCAAAAAAAATTATAATTATATATTTCTAATTTTGATCACTTTTAAAATTTCAAGAATTTATCTGTATGTGTATATATTATTTTTTCTAATAAACTGAGTAAATAATACTACTATTGTAGCATAAAAAAAAAATCCATTATCAATTCAATGATTAAGTATATAAGAAGTAAGTTTATAATGCAATATAAATTAATCACTTATATATATTTTAATATAAATAAAAACGTATACTTTAATATTATATAAATAAAAAAAATTAAAAGAAAAGTGAAAACGTATACTACTAATATAAAAAAAGAAAAATATAATACTGAAACGAGAGAACATATATGTAGATGCTTGTAATGAGAAAGCCCCCCTGTCAGTTGTTCTAGAACCCCAAATTGAAATTTCAAAATTGAAAAGTGAGAGAGCCCTTCTCTGCAGTGTTACTTCTAAAACCAGCAATTGGCCCCAAATCTACAGCTCCATTTTCTACTCTTCAGGTTCATGCCTTAATTTCTTTACTTACCTGCATTTCTCTCTGTTTGGCGGCCGAGAAAGTTTGAACTTTGAAGAGATTTCTCTCTATGTTATAAAAAATTTCAGTTTATTTTCCTATTCATTACTTTGATATTGCAAATTTATTGTTGCAGGTTATATATCCGCATGTAAACAGAAATGTCGCTGCTCAGTCGGTTCTTTTATAAGAGGCCTCCCGATGGATTGCTTGAATTTGTTGATAGAGTATACGGTAACGCCAAATTTCGCAGAGCTCTGTCTACATTTGAAATTGTAATGATTTTAGTTTTATTTCAATGTCTGATATATTTTTGTTTTGTTTCTTTCTTTTTTTCTTTTTGTTTATGTCTATGTTTATGGGCAGTTTTTGATTCTTGCTTTTCCACTGAAGTTTTGCCTGATGAAATGTACCAAATATATCTACATGAAATTGTAGCTGAGTTACATGAGGAATTTCCTGACTCGTCTTTCCTCGCTTTCAATTTTCGTGAGGGTGAGAAAAGGAGTCAATTTGCAAAAATTCTATGCCAATATGATGTTACTGTCATGGATTATCCGCGACAGTACGAGGGTTGCCCTCTTCTACCACTGTCTTTGATTCAGCATTTTCTTCGTGTTTCTGAGAGTTGGCTTTCCTTTGGGAATCATCAGAATATCATCCTTATCCATTGTGAGAGAGGGGGTTGGCCACTTTTGGCATACCTTTTGGCTAGTTTCTTGATTTTTAACAAGTTCCATAGTGGTGAACGAAGAACTCTTGAAATTGTGCATAGAGAGGCTCCTAAAGGGTTCTTGCAGCTGTTGTCACCTTTTAATCCTTTCCCGTCTCAGCTACGCTACCTTCAGTATGTAGCCAGAAGAAATATAGCACCTGAGTGGCCTCCTCCAGAACGAACACTTTCGTTGGATTGTGTTATTCTTCGTGCAATTCCAAGCTTCGACTCTGAAAATGGCTGCAGGCCTATCATCAGAATATTTGGTAGGGATCTCCACACCAAAGGTGGGCTTTCGACTCATATGCTCTTCTCCATGTCCAAGAAGAAGAAGACCAATCTTCGACATTATTGCCAGGTGAGAGGCTTCTTGTTCTTCTCCATCTTGTATCATTCTATATTCGATTTTTATTCACTGGGGCAATATGAATATGAATGTTCTGAAATTCCAGGCAGATTGTGATGTGATTAAGATTGACATTCAGTGTTGGGTGCAAGGAGATGTTGTGTTGGAATGTCTGCATCTGGACTTGGAACCAGAAAGGGAGGTTATGATGTTTCGTGTAATGTTTAATACTGCATTTATTCGGTCTAACATATTAATGCTCAATGCTGACAACTTGGACATTCTCTGGGAATCTAAGGAACGGTATCCAAAAGGCTTCCGAGCAGAGGTGAAATAAATTACTTGTTGAATTTAACACTTCTTTAACTCCTTCTGTTCAGAAGTTTGCAACCTGTGTAACAAAATTAATCTTTTAAGTGCAGATTTTGTTTGGAGAGGCAGAAAGTATATCCCCACCAAAGGCTCCAACCACAATTTTAAATGGTGAGGAGAAAGGTGGATTGCCAATTGAAGCTTTTTCTAGGGTTCAAGAACTTTTCAATGGGGTTGAGTGGGTTGATCACAATGATGATGCTGCCTTGTGGTTACTCAAACAACTTTCTGTCTTGAATGATGCTAGAGAATTTTCAAGATTACAAAATAAAGGCAGTTCATATGTATCACCTATTGACTCTGAAGAAGAATATAATGCTTCTAGTGCTGCTGACAGTTCAGATGAAGCATTTGAATTTACTTCCAAAGTTTCGACTGATTCAACTCTCTTACCTATTGACAATGATGGTCATCCAGATTCAAATAGTGCTTCTGAACCTCCAGTTGAAGTTTCATTCGAAGTTGTTCCATCCTCCCTTACTCAGCAACTATTAAGTGAAGGAACACCACTTTCTTCATCCACTCCAACTCGGCTTCCACCACCTATTGCTAGAACACCCCAGCCTCCACCTCCACCTCCACCTCCACCTCCACCTCCTTCTCCTTCACTTTCGTTTTCTACTCAAACTCCTTTGTCAAAACCCCCACCCCCACCCCCACCACCACCACCACAACCCCACCCCCACCACCACCACCGCCGCCGCCGCCGCCTATACATGGTGATTTCAATGGTGGACCTCCTCTGCCACCTCCATTGCCGCCTCCTCTACCTAGTGTTTCCACTCAAGATTCGTCAATACTTCCTGCTCTAACTACCATTGGAGCTCCTCAACCACCTCCTTGTCCACCTCCACCTCCTAACTTCAGTAAACCTATTTCTTCACCACCTCTGTCACCTCCACCACCACCTCCACCTCCACCTCCTAGTTTCTCCAGTAAAGATTCTTACGCATCACTTCCTGCTACTAATGAAGGTCCACCATTGCCTCCACCTCCACCACCTCTCAATTCTTCTAAAGGTCCCCCACCAGCTCCTCCACCTCCTCTTTTTTCAACATCTAAGCAAAATTCTTTGTCGTCGCCGCCGCCACCACCACCACCACCAAGGCCACCATCTTTGATTAGCACAACCACTAGTCTAAAGTGTCCAACAACGCCAGCTCCACCACCTCCACCACCTTTGCCATCTCAGACACAGTCTTTGAGTTCAACCTCTTTCCGGGCACCTCCTCCTGCACCTCCTCCACCACCTTTGGGCCGCAATGGTAGTAATACCTTGAAACCACCTTCCCCTCTCCCCCCCCCTCCTCCTCCTCCTCCCTCCTCCTCCTTCCTCCTGCTTCAAAGGAACAAAAGCAGCCTAGTTCTGTTCCCCCCCCCCCCCCCCCCCCTCCTCCTCCTCCTCCTCCTGCTTCAGGAACAAAGCAGCCTAGTTCTGTTCCTCCACCTGCACCCAAGCTTCCTGCTGCTCCCCCTCCACCACCAGGTCATAGCAGAGCACCAGGTCCACCACCACCACCTCCTGCAGGAGCAAAGATTTCTAATGTGCCACCTCCACCACCTCCATCTATTGGAAGAGCAAGACCTTCTTCAGGTTCAGTTGGTCAAGGAAGAGGTAGGAGTATTGGGACTGGTAATGCCCCAAGGAAAACTTCGCTAAAACCTTTACATTGGGTGAAAGTTACTCGAGCAGTGCAAGGGAGTTTGTGGGCAGATTCACAGAAACAAGAAAATCTGTCTAGGTGTGTACATTTTAGTCATTTTATTTTACTTCTTACCCCATTAATTATAACAATTACCCTGCTTATGTTTTAGCCTTCTTCCCTGCATCTTCTCCTGGTGATTGGGAGTGAGGGAGGAGGGTTGCACTTCTGAATGTTGCCTAATAGAACTCTCTGGTAGGGCCCCTGAAATTGATATATCGGAACTTGAAAGCTTGTTCTCAGCTGCTTCTGCTTCAGATGGGAGTGGCAGTAATAAAGCTGGAGGTCGACGTGGTTCTAACATTAACAAACCTGAGAAAGTGCAATTGGTGAGGCATTTTATTTTTTTGGTAGTTGCATCATGCTTATTATTGGCATTTCTAGGTAATATTCAAAAGAACATAAGATCAGTTGTCTAAATTGGTCTAAAAAATAATTTCTTTTAAGTAATAAATCTTGGTACTTGGAGGACAGGATCCTGAGAAGAAAAGGATGAAAATAGAGGAGTAATATAGTTTGTAAGAATCGAATCTTTCTGCACCATGAAGAATAAAATGAAAGATATACTTAAGAACCTTGAAATAAATATCCAGTCAAAAGTGAAGATCAAATTCTTAGTGATGCAGGACTGTGCAAGCAACTCAGATTGTTTGAAATTTTGAGGTGTAAGCTGAATTCTCCATATTCCCTAGTGAAGAAGTTCCAAATTAGGTGTAAAATCTGCCATTAGCTGTTCCTAGTCTAGGAGATGATATATAGTGTAGCTTGTGATTAGGAATTTGAGAAGTTGGCTTAATGAATAAGTACATGACTGGCAATGGCAAGCCTCAATCCTTAGCAGATCTATGTGAATAGTTTCACATTGGATGCTATCTCAAGGTCTCTTTCTACATGAAGCAAATCATAGGAATCTTGTATTAATTAGTTGATCAGACTTCAAGCAGCACCAAAGCCTTTTGTTGTTCTTTGTTGGTCCAATTAAAGGTTTTTAACCAGTTAATTTTCATGGAATAAATTCCAAAATTAATATTGTGATTATGTGAAAGTGAGGACGGAGATAACTGTAAAGGAGTTGAATAAGATGACAATGAAGCGAAGGATCAAAATTGCTACTTTAATCATGTGAATTTGAGTGCATACTGCATAGTTTGTAAGACACCGATGCAGATCTGAAGCTCTTTATGAAGTTCATCTTCTTTACTTTCTGTTGCAGAATAGTGGACAAGTAGAGAATTCACAATGTGTGTAATTATAACATAGTTGCTTATATCATAACTCATAAACAGGATAAAAAATGGTGGTTTTTATTCCTTGAGCATTCAAATAAAATGAATTATGGCTTGTTTGGGAATGCAGGAAAGGTTGAGGAATTTGTTTTGTCACTATCCAGGAGCCATAGAGAAAAAGAGGGAATAACTTTTGAACTGTAAACTAATACCATAGGTCCTGCAGAAACCTTGTGCCCTGATTTGGGGAGAAAAGATAGGGAAATGAAGCATTTAAAAGACACGAATTGAATAAATTTGCATTTTAAAAAAATCTTTGGCCATGGTTATTGTGCATCTATCTGTATTCTCTCTCTTCCTTTATATATTTATTTATTTATTTATTTATTCATTTATTTTTCTTGTGTACTTGCCTGTCAAGCTAAAATATTATTATATTTGACTACAAAACTGTTGGTTTATTAGCTTCCTTTTGAGTATTATCGCATTCACTATATAGAGAAAAGAATTTCTGGTGAAATACCTTTAGCAATAAAAGGATATTTAAACATTTGTCTCAATTTTAATCAAAATTGAGAAGAATATTTTATCTTTAATATTTTTTTATTCCCTCTTGTCCTGTCTCCCTTCTCCACCCTTCCCTCCCCCTCTCCTTCTACACCTTCTGTCTGGCACCCAACTCTCTTGTTGTCTCTTTCACAATGCAAGTAGAGATTCACTTGGCAAGCATGTAAGGGGTGGGGATATTTTAAAAGTTTTGAAATGTGTTGCTCATCTGTTTGTTTTCAACTGTTGGATTTACTTGTATTAATAATCTTTATCTCTTGCAAACATGTATTGCCGTCTTATTTTGGGCATATGTCGACCATACATCCTGGGATGTTCTTTTTCGCTTCCTGTTCATTGTGAAATCTCACTTCCCTTTTGACTTTGGAAGTATAAGAATTATCTCTAACTTGACTCAAACTTCCTGGTTTTGTTTCCTTCTGCAGGTTGACTTGCGTAGAGCATATAATTGTGAAATAATGCTCACAAAAATAAAAGTGCCTTTGCCAGAAATGATTGTAAGTCCATGTTTTACCTTACATAATGCAAGTTGATTTGCTGATTCTTAGACTTCTATGTCTGATCTTGAGAAGAAAAATCCCTTACATAATGATTTGCAAGGTGAGAATCTTGCCGAAAGTAACCACCTCTTAAGAATTCGGCCTGTTATTTGTTAAATATCTTTCATTTTTTTCCTTTATATTCAAATATTGTCCCCAAAATAGTAGGTTCTTTATGAGTGTAATATTTTGGTTTGGTTTCTGTTTGAACAAGAAATTTGAAACATGATCTGAATGAAGTTTTGAGGTTTATTTTGGTGGATAAAAAATTTGATTACCATTGAAAATTAACTTTTTTAAAAGTTCCATAATGTTCAAGTGATGAATATTCAAAATGCTAAAGCATTTGTATCCTTCCTCAATGACCACACCCAAAAAAAAAAAAAAAATCGTCTAAAGAAGCTGTGGTAAGCAATAGAGAAGCAAATTAGTGATGGTCAGATATGAGGGAGGCTTGAATCTTGCAATTGCTGTCCCAGGTTCTTTTATGTCTGGATCAGCTAAAATATGTCTTGGCCTCTTGGCCAGTGTACAGTTCTGTAAACGGCCAGTCCTCTCTTTTGCTCATTCTGGTCAGCCTTTGATTCATTGAACCAGCATAAATCCAGTTCTGTCTCTCTGTTTTTTTTTTTTTTTTTTTTTTAGAAATTACCGTGATGTTGCATCAGAGTATGAGAGGAGAGCATATTGGAATCTTGCAATTCCTATGGACGACTCTGAGTCCACAGGTATACTTTACAATGACTCTGGATTCAGGCCTTATATAGTGGTCCTTATGAGGCTCATCTATGGCAACAATTGGTACAACGTTTATCAATCTGTTACAACTGGCCCATGTCCTCTATTTTGCCTCATTTTCGGCAGGCGACTTAATGGATTCCAATATGAATCAGTAATTTATCTCATGTTCTGGTGGGCAGGCCATGTTTTTATTTTTATTTCTTACCAATATTTTATTTTTTTTTTTGTACCATGCAATCATGCGCCAATGCCTAACTCCTGCAGAAGGATTAATAGAGCAGGCAATCGCTTCTCAATTTCTGGAGTTCAGTATTAATGTATTGATGTCCATAAGAATAATTTCTTTTTTTTTTTTTTTTTTTTTTTTAATGAACTATGCCTCTCTTTTGCCATCCTCAATCTCAGTTTAAGTTTGCTGTCCAGAAATTCCTGCAACCTATTTCTGTTATTCTAGTTCATAGAAAAGCTACTTTTGCCCTAAAACATTATGCAATCCGATCCAAATTATGTCAGTCTAAATATCTTGGAATCCTGATTTTCATTTCTGAACCTTGGTCCCAGTCATATCAAACCCTCAACTTTGAAGGCAATATGTACTTCCAATTGTCACTCTAGTTTTTTCACTGCCCTTGTTATCCTCACCAGTTTCTCTCCTTAAATCCATCACTATGAAGTCAATACTTATGTTCTAGAAACTCAATTTGATGGCTGATAAATATTTTTATCTTGTTGGCAGTCCGACTCAAGAAACCACCACCTCAGTCGGCACATGTTAACATATGCTATATCAGTTGGACTTAGACACTGTTTAAACTTATTGCTATTATTGTTTGTATCATTACAAACGACAACCATGAAGCCTTAATTCCAAACAATTGTTTGGACCATTGGGAGAGAAAAATTGCAAGAGAAAAAGAAATGCACATCCATGCTTTTAAATTCGATATGAAGGAAAGGAGACTTTGATTTTGCTAGTTAATTGTATGCTTTTGTTGTCACTTCTATGGAGATGATGGCTTCTGCTGTCACCTGCCTTTTTGAAGGGTGTATTACCTCATGGACTTTTGAAATTTTGTTTCATTTTTAATCTTTTTTTTTTTTTTTTTTTTTTTTTTTTTTTTTTTTTTTTTTTGTGAAAAATTGGATTTTTTTTAACTATTTCCATATTTTTTATTTCCAGAATGCAAGTTATAGCTTTGGATTCTTCTCTTAGACATTGACCAGGTTGAGAATCTCATCAAATTTTGTCCGACTAAGGAAGAAATGGAGACGCCTGAAGGTAATTTTTTTTTTATCTTATTTCTTATGATAGGCATATGATGGCCACTGTCTGTAAAATTTTTTTTTTTTTTTTTTTTTTTTTTGTGAAATTGATTTTTTTAACTATTTCATATTTTATTTCCAGAATGCAGTTCTAGCTTTGGATTCTTCATCTTTAGACATTGACCAGGTTGAGAATCTCATCAAATTTTGTCCGACTAAGGAAGAAATGGAGACGCTGAAGGTATTTTTTTTTTATCTTATTTGCTTATGATAGGCATATGATGGCCACTGTCTGTAATGTTTGATTTGAATGAGAGACATTATAGCAGCTCTTTTCTTTATTTTTTTTAAAGAGTTTTTCATCTAGAAATCAACTGTTGATCGATTCAACTATGTAAGCGAGCTCATTGTGATCTCATGGACAGTAATGTATTTTATATTTTAAAAAAAAGTAGAAGTTGGAGATAAAAATGAGCGAAAGATGCCTGAGATGATATGGTCATGTATTATATAGGCTCCCACATGCCTTGGTTCGTAAATGTGATATTGTGGTGGTGGAGAGTATTAAAGGGGAAGAGGTCAACTATAACTATTTGGAGGGAAGTTCTCACAAAGGATCTACAACCTTTGGATATTAGTGAGGCTGAACAAAACAGAATGGAGACAAAAGATTCATATAGCAGACCCTAGTTGTATTGCCTATTAATGCTCTATTCTTTTATTAATATATCAAATGTTTAAAATTTTTCTTCAACAATCTTTCATAAGTATTTCAAATATTTTTTTTTGGGCTAAACTTTGCTTTGCATGCTCGACTAGAGCGGATGTTGAAAACAAAGGAATCATATAGCTGAAGCTAATTAATTTGAGACTAAGGCTTAGCAGTTGTTGTAAAAAAGAAAGAAATAAATAAATAAAGAGGCCAAAGGTGCTTTCTCAATCAGCCTTTCTGTGCAAGGGGGCAAAAGAACACTTGTGTTAAGGTTTTTCTATGGCATACGACCAGGTTCTCTCTCTCCCCCGCCTTTATCCCCCTTTATTTTTTTAATTCCATCTTCTCTGTTCTTCTCCGCTCCAATTTTCATTTTCTTCTCTTCCAGCCTCTCTCCTCTACCTTTCTTTTCCTTTTTTCATATGTTTTTTTTCATATCTAATATTCTCTCACAGTTAATCCAAAATATGATATCTTGTGCTTCCCTTTCTTCATTCTACCTCTGTCTTCTCAATGTACCAATAAAGACTAGTAACTTTTAAGAGATTGCAATTTTCCTTTTTGTACTATTTCTAAGAGAATGACTTCTCTCTCTATATATGCAAAGTTATAGATGTGTAAGGGATGAATGCAAGATTAAAACTCATTGCAAATACGTAAGTAAGCTTTTGATTGTGAATGTGAGACCGAGATCGGGACAAATCCTTTTTATTGGGAATGGGTTGTTGAACTCTTGAGATGTATTTGTCATGAAATGACTTTTCTATATGTAGGTTCTTGTGATCTGATTATCACGAGTTTACCTGCTTTTTCATATTTAACTCAATTGTATCTACTCTCATTTTTTTTTTTTCTTTCCCAACTTTTATTTTCCCGGATGCCTCCTTTGTCCTATCTCCTTTTTTGATGCTTTTGTATCCTGTTTCTTATCTTTTTTTTGGTTTAACCTTTGATGCTTCTGTTGCTTAATTTTTAAAGAAGAATCTTCTACCATTTGTCTAGCTTGCATTGATGTCAAGCCTTTTGCTATAGGAGAACAAAAGAGGTTAGATTGACAGAGTGCAACTTATTCTTAAAGTTATGATGAAGACAACTTCGTCTCTTGATGATATGTAATCATCTATGATTATTTCAGGGGATATTACTATTTTGTAGGAGTTTAGAATTATGGTTTAAGACATTTTGACTTCTTAATGATTATTATTATTATTATTAATTTTTTTTTGAATTTGGTGCTAGAGTTGAAAATTTTCATTTTATGAGTTTTCATTTTATTTTTTTTTGCACCTTTCCTTGTGCTTGAGCTTGTGGCTGGATTGCACAACCTCTTTGCACTTTGATGCACATTGCACCTTTAATAACTAAGGGTGCAGTCTCTATAGGGCCTTTGCAACTTAATGCAACTTGAGTCTTTGGTTGTGTTTGACGATAGCTTTTTAAGTAATTTTCAACATTTTGACCGTTCAAAATGTTAAACGCTATTTTTTATAGTGTTTGGTAACATAGCATTTGAACTAGCTTTTAGAGCTTAAGATAGCGTTTTATAAAAGATTAACCCATGTAACGTTTAGCTTTTAGCGTTTTATGAAAAGCTACTTAAACAACTACTAGCCAGTCAAACAACTAAACGCTACTAAAACAGCTGATAGCTATCAAAACATTTAATTTTGCTGAATAGTTCCTTTAATAACTATGTGGTGGCCGCACTCTCTGGGACATGCTTGCAAGTTGCAATCTAGGGCATCATGCAATATCTTGCTGTATAGATGTTTTTCTTAAGTATTTGGCATAAATTAATTTCTTTAGTGATTTTACTTATAAACAAAGGTCTCTGATTATTTTATATTATTGCTTGAGGTGGAAGTTATTTGCGCCTTGCTATTCAATAGAAAGAAATATATAATTACCTTACACTCTAATTTTTTACCTTATCTCTAATTCTTTAAAAGCAAAATTCGCCCCCAACACCCCTTCCCCCCTGAAAAAAAAACAAAAAATGGTGTAAGAAATGCATATGTAGATTGTAGACTAATTTTTGAGGCACATGTATGAGATATCAGCGATATAATGTGGTAGCAAAAATTAATTATTGTTCATGGTGTAATCTTATAAACAAGTGAATATATTTCTCAATCAAAGGCCAAAATGTTTATTGGGAAAAGCTAAAAGATTGGATATGTGACTTTCTATTCAACAAAGCTTTGGCAGATTGAACAATTTAGAAATTACATCATCAATTCATGGCATAAATGTAGTTAAGTTTCTTTTACGTTGAAAGAAAATGATTGTTATTTATTGTTGTTTCATACTGATTTGTTACTATATGCAGAATTACACAGGTGACAAGGAAATGCTGGGGAAGTGCGAACAGGTTAATAGTAATGTGCTAAAATCTTGAATTCAAGCAAAACCTGTTATTTGATTGCTGACTGGAATTTCATTCATTCAGTTTTTCCTAGAGTTGATGAAGGTTCCACGAGTAGAAGCTAAGCTCCGAGTATTTGCCTTCAGAATCACCTTTTCTACTCAGGTACTTTCTTGGATTGTTTTGGTTCTTATTTATATTATTTCGGAACGTCTTGTGCTTATGATTTTGTGATGTCAGGTGGATGATTTAAGATGTAATCTCAATACTATTAACAATGCTGCTAGAGAGGTACTGTAAAATTATGTATTTTGGCGTGCATAAAACGTTATGTTTGTTCTGCATCTTGAATGTTGTACATATTTCAGGTCAAAGAATCTGCAAAATTGCGTCAGATAATGCAAACAATTCTGACTTTAGGAAATGCTTTGAATCAGGGCACTGCAAGAGGTGCTACTTTGTTACTTTGAGTCACGTACTTTTCAGTAATATATCTTGTCTCTGTGCTTCTTGGTTTATTATACCTTCTTATATGTATTCACTTTTCTATCCAGGATCTGCTGTTGGATTCAAATTGGATAGTCTTCTTAAGTTATCTGATACTCGGGCTAGAAACAATAAAATGACATTAATGCACTATTTATGCAAGGTAGATTTGCAGAATCTTAATTCTGAATCTTGTTTTGCATTTTGAGTGAGTAAAGTTGTGGTTGTGAATTGTGACAGTTTTTGTTGCTTGTTGTAGCTTGAATGTGATAGCATTTGAACATGTCCTGTTTTCTTGCAAAGAAGGTTATAACTTCTAGTTTTGGGGGTCATACTGTTCTATTATAGCTATTCAGGTTTGATGTCTCTGTTTGCTAGATTTTTGTATTGAGCAAGATCCATGTAGAATGCCCGAGTTTTATTGGATTTGGCATTAATCTGAGTAATTCTGCTATAAAATTAATAAACTCAATTGATGCAGATTTTGGTGTAAAGTCTAATCATCAACATATTATGGCCATAAGGGTCAAAGTGGCTGTAAAGGACACATCAGATAATAGTAATGGTTGTCAGGGTGATTTGGAAATGGGTATCATGCAACAACCTTTACTGTAACCTTTGACCTGGATAAGAAAAGAGAAAGCCCTATTGTGGTTTATTTCGTCATTAATGATTATAATTATGGTCAAGTAAATTTGGTAGTGCAATGGATGTTGGATTTGTTTAGTGCATTGTTTGATTGCAAACTTCAATAAAAATAGAGCTTCTATTTCAGATTCCTTGTGGAACAGAAGGTTTGTTCTTCTAAATGAATTTGCCTTACTATATTGAGATGTTCACTATTTGTGTATAACTGAACTGGGCCAACGAAATGCAGTTATTATGTAGAGATAAATTTGGTTTTCGGTTTGGTGTGCTTATTGGTAATAATTGGTTTGGTTACTTCATAACTGGTAACCAAACTAAATGAAATAATTGAATTTTTATTATAAGTACACAAAAAATAATCTTATTTGTGGTCTATTATTTTTAATACATTTCTGCTGATATATAATTTGAAATTATCTTTTAGTGGTAATGTCATTAAAATTATATTTTTTTCATTCAGAATCTATTACAAAAAAACTAATTAATAACGCTTTAATTATCAATTATAATTTTTTGGTTAATTTGGTCATACCTGAATGAGTTGAAGTATTCGGTTTGGGTTATGTTCGCGTTTCCACTAAGTTCGGTTTGATTCAGTTTGTATTTTCGAGGTATTAAAAATTTTGGTTACTAAGATATTTCGGTTAAGTTGGGTTTGTTTTAGTTAACTGAATACTCATCCATACTCATGAGAAGTAATTGAAAGAAATTTGGAGCATTCTTGAATTATAATGGCGTGATATCAGAGGCTAATTTACAATGTTAATCTCTTTTTATGTCTTTAATTACAAGAAAAAGAGATGTTCATGCAAATTTCGTACTTTCTCATGAATTGACTTCAACATGTTCTGCATTATGCATTTTTCTGTAGTGTTTTTCATCGGTAGAAGCTGTTACATTTTGTGCTTCATTATAAATTAATTTTTATCTTGTTAGTCATTGACTATGGTTTTGATGTTTCATAAATTTGTAATTTTCAATGTAATGTTTCTTTGTTGGTAATGAGGCTTTCATGCTTTCATGGCATATTTTAATTGCTCTATTTGTGCTCCTATAGCTTCTTTCTGAGAAAATGCCGGAGTTGCTTGATTTTGATAAGGACCTTGTTCATATAGAAGCTGCCTCGAAGGTATAACTTCGATAGCTGTTCCTATTTGCTTCCAGGTTAGTTTTTACTTGCTGATGCTTGGTAGCTAGACTGACTGACATGTATTATTCCTTGTTTCTTTCTGCTATAAATTACTAGATTCAATTGAAAAATTTGGCTGAAGAAATGCAAGCTGTTAGTAAAGGTCTTGAAAAGGTTGAACAAGAACTTGCTGCTTCAGCCAATGATGGTGGTATCTCTGCAGGCTTCCAAAGGGTAAGGAATAATGAAGATTCTTGATTGCTTTGTTCAAATGGCTGTTTCATCATGCAATTGATTCTCTACAGTTTCAAGATGTTGACTAAGAGATTTATCACTTTCTTATTCAATTTACCGACTTTGCAAACTGTTGTTGGAAGGTCTATAGAACAAACTTACAGGATATTTGCCGTATACAAAATTGACTAATGGACATGTATGCGGTCAGTGGAAGTTCTAAATTGACCTAGGAACTAGGAAGTATGTAAAAAAAGAACAGTCTTTAAGAAATGGTTTTCAAAGATTAAAATGCTACAAAAGAAGAACTAAAGAACTTGTTAGGGTTTAGGTTTTATTATGTCTACGAGTAAAAGAATCAAAAAGAAGTTGAAGAGACCTAGGGCTCTTTTGTAGTTTTACCTATGATAACTTTTGTTATATATGTTAATGAAGAACGACTACTAAGCAGTATGATAATTCCAGGTTTTGGGACATTTTATGTATTCATTAATTCTTAAGGAAAGGAATGACAAATGGAAATGAATGCACGAATTTGCTTGTGAAGTTGATTTGAGCTTCATTTCATTTGGCATCTGATAGGTCTCATTTTGGATCTAACCTATAGTTATACTCATATCACATGGAATCCTAGAGGGAAAAGGCTTATTACTTATGGAAATCCTGGTGCTATTTTTCATAAATTTGTCAGACAATGAAAAGAAACAGGTGGAGTTTCCTATTCAATTGTAGTAATTTTCAAATTTTCCAGAAAATAGAAAAATTATGAAGTGTTTCCAGTTTCCACTTTTCCAAACATATTTTGATGCTTGAGAACAACAAAAATTATGTTCTAATTTTTTGTATGTAACTTCATTTTTCTTCTTTGCTTGTCCTTTTAGAAAAACACATGCATATATTTTATAGCTATCAGCCAAGCACCACAGCCACACTACAACAACCATCACGTAACGTCATCATTTCTATACAAACATCACTAGAAAGATCTTTACTGTTATGGAACTTGGCACCACAGCCAAATTGCTAATATTTGCAACTCTATCTCTTACTACTAACGTCCTTTCCCCTTTGTCATTAGCAGTTTGTGTGTCTGCACTGTCATTGACTGACTGCTGTCACCTTACACTATCAATAGTTACTGCTACATGTTGCCATTGCCACTCATTGCATTGTCACTATCAAATAGTTACTCCCACTTCCCTCAATAGGAAATTTAGTATAACTTTTGAATAGAAAAGAATTGACAAGAAAATCCTAAATCACCAATTACTTATATCTGATAATTATATCTTTAAATTATTTTGCTTTATTATTTTATTCGGCCACAACAGCCTTCTACTTAGGCTTAGGACCATCAAGTGTGGAAAAAGTTTGTGTTTATGCTAATACCTGCAATTGGGTTTTTTATGTTTAAATTGATTACAAGTTGTCTTCTAAGAATTTCTTTCCTAAATGGGTCAATTCTGCCTTTTGCGGATTAGGTAGGTTGATGCTATCTCATTTTCTGGTTTATATAGTAATGTTATATTGTGTTTGCAAACTGTAGTTTTTATCTAAAAATTTGTGACCTACTTATACTAATGAGATATTTGTGCCTAACTTATGGTTATTTTGAATTGCTTTTATTTTTCTATGTTCTGAGTTCTAACTTATGGTCTATTTTACTATAATATTGCTGTGGAGTAACTCAAAATACTAGATGCATATAGATAAATTTAAGTATGCCATACGTATTTATTGCTTAAATTGGCTGCTAGTAGATGATGATTTGCTTAGATCTAATTACCAGAATTATCAAGCCGAAGCCTTTCAATTTGGTTTTTGGTCACTTGAAATGTTGACCCTCTTTTGCAGGTGTTGAAGAACTTCCTTGATACTGCTGAAGCTGAAGTGAGACTACTCATCTCCTTGTATTCTGAAGTGGTTAGCATCTCTATATGGCTTTAAGATTTATTTTATGGATATCCACATGCAGTTCATTGCTGGTTAATCCTAAATGCTTGGTACCTTATCTTTCAGGGAAGAAATGCAGATTCATTGTCCCAGTACTTTGGAGAGGATCCAGCTCGTTGCCCCTTTGAGCAAGGTCAAAATGGCAATGCTGTTTTCCTTTGGTTTTCGAGGACACTTGTAGTCTTAAATTAACCTGATATTGGTTTTTGTCATTCATTCAAAATGTGAAATTGGAATATATTGATAATTTCACCACTGAGAAGTTCTGATTACTACAATTATTAGTGGTTTTTCTACTAGAACTATACAAGGTGTCATAATTCTTGGTCATTACTATATGATTTTAGAATTTGCATTAGCTTTTATATTGCAACTTCCAATTCCAAAGCTTGATATGGTCGTAGATAAGAATGGTACTCAAGCTTGATGGAACTAAGGGATTATAGGTTATTTTTCCTCTGATGCTCTAGGTTTGTGTTGTTGCTAATGCAAGCCTAAAGTTTGATGCGAGGCAGTAATGGGATACATTTTTAATGTACTGTGATCATAATATTTGAATTGATTGATGACATGTTTTGGTTATGCTTTCTCTTTGCAGTGACACAAATCTTGGTCCTCTTTGTGAAGATGTTCAAGAAGGCACGAGAAGAGAATGAAAGGCAGGCCGAGGCTGAAAAGAAGAAACTAGAAAAGGAAGCTTTGAAAGAACGGGCAGCTGCAAATTTATCAGCAAAGAAAGATGGTATTGATAGTGACAAGTTAAAACCAGGTTTACAAATCCATAAACACTCTTCATAATCCTCCTTAATAGCATAGCAACTTCAGGTCTACTCTGTATATTAGTCATGCGTACTGATCACAGCTACCCTCGAGATAGGGCTGCATCGAATAGGCGTTATCTCTTTTGCTTGCATATTTTGCAAGTTGGTCTCCTTCGGGTTAATACCGGTTTAACTACAGATGACTGAGAAAGTGTTAATGATTCAAATTTCATATAGATTAAGTAGAAAATGTATTCGACCGATGTATAGTATATGAAATGAGTCCAGAACTCCATCCTTAGTCTTCTATAGAATCGAGAATGATTAGAGTAAGTTGTGGCAGTTATGGACACAGATTCATCATATTTGAGACTTGGTGGAACAAAGATGTCTTCTTGATATTCAATGTACAGTGCATTGGCTTATTCCATTATACAATTCATGTTCTTTTGCATTTTTTGGCGTTTGGCACATCCAGGAAAATAAGCCGGATTCATAATCGATGGAAAACTGAACTTCTTTCAGTGAAAGTGATTATTTATTTATAAATATTTTCCAAATTTTGGTAAATTAATTATAATGAGAATATATATATATATTGTATTATTAATTAACGGATTATTAGTTATTACTATTGTCATTACCATCGGTTATTGTCATCACCAATGATTGCATTCTGACTATAATGAAAGAAAAACATAGAAATATATGTTAATTGATTATCTGTAATCACTGTTGTCATCATCGTGAATTATCGTTAATCACCATTGATTTTTTATAATAATTTGTTTATAACAAAAAATAAGTTCAAGAAACATATGTTTTAGAAATGGGTTGTTTTTGCCAAAAAAAATAAAATTATTTATGGACCTTTTATCGTTAATCACCATTGATTTTTTATAATAATTTGTTTATAACAAAAAATAAGTTCAAGAAACATATGTTTTAGAAATAGGTTGTTTTTGCCAAAAAAAATAAAATTATTTATGGACCTTTTCTTTTCGTGTTATGTTAAAAATATTTGAAATAGAAGTCCTAAGAGTGAATATCTATCCTGTTGCATTACAAGACGATCATTAAACATATATTATTTTGTGCATGACTTGGTTCAATTTAATTTTGCAAATCTTTATAATTTTATTTTGCTTTAAAAATCATTTCAATACTTTTAAGGACTAATTGTAAATAGAGTTTCTACTTGGAGTTAAATTCCTAATAGATTTACAGTATCTTCTATATGTATATATATGCGACCCTATTGATGAAAATATACACAATAATATTTTTCCACATTGAATTACATGGTATCAGAGTCTTTGGCTCATTAGCGTTCTTTTTCTTCTTTCTTACGCGTTGACGCTTTTGGCGAGAAACTCTTTGTTTCGTGACTGTTAGTCTAGATCTCCCACCTAGGCTTGTGCATTTGTCTCATTGCTACCAAGGAAGGAAGAGTGACCTTCGATCGGCCTCTCCACCAAATCCGGTGGCCTGAAAATCGGCAAGTGGGCCTCACGCGCCATCAACAAAATCTGACGTTGTCTCATGCGCCGGCGAGTGACGGCCTGTCCAACAGTTTTCGGCGATTGGGTTTCGTCCTCCAGGATCAACTTAGTGTCAGGAATCTTTTTCGATGGGTAGTTTTCCGATCCAGCAACATTTGGTAAGCGCTTTCTTTGTTTTTTTGCTACTGCTGTTGGTGGCTTTCTCAGTTCCTTTTGCTATGCTACTGCTCTGTTGGGTTCTTGCTATTATTTGGTGCCTCTGTTTCTGAGTTGATATTGGGTTGTCTAGTTTATATTAATAATGGCTACTGGACCTAAAGATACTAAAGTTAATATTACTGAATTGATCACAGCAATGAATAAAATCACAAAACATAAACTGAAAGGGACTAATTATTTGGATTGGAGTAAGACAATAAGAATTTATTTGTGGAGTGTTGAAAAAGATGATCATCTAATTGATGATCCACCAACTGGTGACGCTAGGCAAAGTTGGCTAAGGGAAGATGCTAAGTTATTTCTACAGATTTGAAATTCTATTGATAGTGAAGTGGTTGGGTTAATTAATCATTGCGAGTTTGTTAAAGAATTAATGGAATATCTTGAATTTTTGTACTCGGAAAAAGGTAATCTGTCTCATGTGTATGAAATCTGCAAAGGATTTTATCGGGTCGACCAGCAAAGAATTGATGAAATTCTATTGACAGTGAAGTGGTTGGGTTAATTAATCATTGCGAGTTTGTTAAAGAATTAATGAAATATCTTGAATTTTTATACTCAGAAAAAGGTAATCTGTCTCGTATCTATGAAATCTGCAAAGGATTTTATCGGTTCGACCAGCAAGATAAGCCCCTTACAACTTATTTCATGGAATTAAGAAGATTTGAGGAACTTAATCTTTTATTACCTTTTAGCCCTGATGTTAAAGTTCAACAGACTCAGCGAGAACAAATGGCTGTGATGAGTTTTCTTGTAGGTCTTGCTCCGGTTTTTGAAATTGCCAAATCATAGGTTCTTTCAGGCAGTGATATTACCTCTCTTCAGGAGAATTTCGCTAGATTACTGCATACTGAAGGATTCATACCCTTTCCCTTTCTAAAACTAGTGCCCTTGTGAGTCATAATCAAGTAGCTAGGCAGCCAGAAAATAGAGGAAGAGGAGGAAATAACCGTAGTAATGGAGTAATTAATCGGGAGATGAGCATTATTATCTACCATAATTGCCATGAATCCAGTCACACTAAACGGTATTACAAGAAACTAATAAATAAGCGGCCAAGGGCAAATATGGCCACTCAAGATTCTGTAATTGCTTCTTCTGACAACACTATAACAATTTCTGCTACGGAGTATGCTGAGCTCTTTAGATACTGTTCTTCTAAGTCTGCTGATTCCTCAATTACTGCTATTTCTAATTCAAGTACTCCGAATACATGTCTTATGTCTACCTCGTTAGAGTGGGTCATTGATTCTGGTTGCACAGGTCACATGACAGGTAACCCTAGTCTCTTATCCTCATTAAAAGAACCTAAACAATTTAATCATCATGTTACTCTAGTTGATGGGTCCACATCTTCTGTCAAGTGTATTAACACCGCTAATCCCATCCCATCCCATCTCTTTTATTGTCTTCTGTTTTTTATTTGCATCGTTTTTCATTTAATCTATTGTCTGTTAGCAAAATTACTTGTATACTGAACTGTTGTGTTAAATTTTTATCCTACTTATGATGAAGCGGATTATTATAGAGAACGTGAGTCTGGTGGCCTTTATCTTCTGAATGAACAAGTTTCGTTATCTCTGGCTTGTGCTGGTGCTCTATCTTCTCTCGAGGTTCATTGTCGTTTGGGCCATCCTTCATTGTCTACTTTAAAGAAGTTGTGTCTGCAGTTTCAGTCTTTAGCAATTTTAGAATATGAATCTTGTCAATTTGCCAAACATCATCATTTACGTTTAATTTCTTGAGTCAATAAACGATTTTCATCTCCTTTTGAGTTAATTCATTTTGATGTTTGGGGTCCATGTCCTGTTATTTCTAAAACTGGCTTTAGGTATTCTGTTACTTTTGTGGATGATTATTCTCGTGTTACTTGGTTATTTTTAATGAAAACTCGTTCTGAGATATTCTCTATTTTCTATTTCTTGTGTGCTGAGATTAAAACTCAATTTAATACTAGATATTCTCTATTTTCTATTTCTTGTGTGCTGAGATTAAAACTCAATTTAATACTTCTGTTCACATACTGCAAAGTGATAATGCTAAAAAATATCTATCTAGTTCCTTCAAAACTTATACGTCACAGAATGGTATTCTCCATCAAACATCTTATGCTGACACTCATTCTCAAAATAGGGTTGCAGAAAGAAAAAATCGACATACTCTTGAGGTTGCTAGGGCACTTCTATTCCAAATAAAGATCCCTAAACACTTTTGGGCTGATGTTGTTTCTACTGCATGTTTTTTTTATCAATCGCATGCCTTCTTCTATGCTTAATGGTGAAATTCCATATAGTGTCTTATTTCCTTCTAAGCTTCTATTTCGCATTGAACCTCGTATTTTTGGTTATATTTGTTTTGTTCATGATGTTCATCCACAGGTTTCCAAATTAGATCCAAAGTCCCTTCGTTGTGTTTTCCTTGGGCATCAAAAGGGATAGTGTTTTTTCTCTCCCGATCTTGACTGTTATCTTGTTTCTTTGTTTCTGTAGATGTCACATTCTTTGAGAATACTCCATTTTTTCCTTTTTCTATATATAAGAGTGAGGGGGAGGATGACGAGCTTTTAGTCTACACTATGCAACAACTTCCTACCTCTCCTGCACCTGCACTTGCTCCTGCTCCTGCTACAACATCTGCTGCTCCTATTCCTACTCTTGCACCAGCATTTGCTCGCCCTCGTTTTGAACAGGTTTATTCCAGAAGACCAGGGACTCTTGACTCACTTTCTCCACCCGCTGCTTCAACAGAAGATCTAGTTGCCTCTACTCAACTTGAGCCTATGCCATCCACTCCTCAGTCAGACATTGACCTTCCTATTGCTCTTCGAAAAGGTAAACACAAGTGTACCTATCCTATTTCTTCTTTTGTAGTTATGATTCATTCCTTTCTTCTTTCATCTCATTTTTTATTAGTAACTTAGGACTTCTATTTTTACCCCAAAAACTATTGTTTCAAGCTTTTGTCCATCTTGGTTGGTGTGCAACAATGAAAGAGGATATTGACTGCCTTAGATTACTAATGCTACTTGTGATTCTTGTGCCTCTCCCTTGCAGGTTAGAAAGCTTATTTGGGTCATCTTTCTTCTTCATCTCATTGTTTTATTAGTAACTTAGACTCTATTTTTACCCCAAAAACTATTGTTCAAGCTTTGTCCCATCTTGGTTGGTGTGCAACAATGAAAGAGGAGATGACTGCCTTAGATACTAATGGTACTTGTGATCTTGTGCCTCTCCCTGCAGGTAAGAAAGCTATTGGTTGTAAGTGGATTTTCACTGTTAAAGTGAATCCTGATATGTCTATTGCTCGTCTCAAGGCTCGTCTAGTTGCTAAGGGCTATTCTTAGATTTATGGCATTGATTACTCTGACACTTTTTCTCCTTTAGCCAAAATTGTCTTCTGTTCGTTTGTTTATTTCTTTAGTAGCTATTTTTGATTGGCCTTTTCATCAGTTGGATGTTAATGCGTTTCTTCATGGGGATCTTTAGGAGGAAGTTTACATGGAGTAATCGCCAGGCTTTGTTGCTCAAGGGGAGTCGAGTAAAGTGTGTAAACTTCGCAATCTTTGTGGCCTAAAACAGAGTCCTCGAGCTTGGTTTGGTAGATTTTGCAATGTGGTACACCAATTTGACATGCAAAAGAGAATTTCTGATCATTCTGTATTTTTCAGAAGTACTAAGACTGCTTTGATTCTACTTATGGTTTGTTGATGACATTGTTATTACAAGGAGTGATTCAGCTGACATTACATCACTCAAATCATTTCTCCAGACTCATTTCCAGACAAAAGACTTAAGGCTGTAGAAGTATTTTTTTTGGTATTGAAGTGTCTAGGTGTAATAGATGCATCTTCTTATCTCAAAGGAAGTATGTCCTTGACTTACTGGAGGAAACTAGAAAGTTAGGTGCCAAGCCATGCAATGCTCCAATGACTCCTAATTTGCAACTTATAGCTGATGGTGAGCTATTTGATGATCTTGAGATGTATAAAAAATTGGTGGGCTTTGAATTATCTTATGATAACATGTCCAGATATTGCTTACTCTGTGAGCGTCTTAAGCCAGTTGATGTCTTCTCCTATTGTTATCCATTGGGAAGCTTTAGGACAAATATTGTGCTACTTGAATGATAATCCAACTTGTGGCCACCTTAAAATAATCATGGGCATTTGGACATTGAGTGTTTTTCAGATGCGGATTGTCAAGTTTGAAGGTTGATAGAAGATCAACTTCAAAGTATTGTGTCTTTGTAGGTGGAACTTGATATCATGGACGATTAAGAAACAAAATATAATCTCATGATAGAGTGTTGAATCAGAATATCCAACTGTGGCACAATCTGCTTGGGAAATAATTTGAATTCGTCAGCTGTTAAAAGAAATTGATTTTAAGTCGTCCTTGTCTGTAAAGTTATGGTGTAATAATCAAGCTACTCTCCACGTTGCATGAAATCCTGTATTTCATGAATGAACAAAACATATTTATTGATTGTCATTTCATTCATGAAAGGATATAACAAGGTGTTTATCTTTACAGGGCACGTTAAAACAAGTTAATAGTTATGAGATATCTTTACAAAAGCTCTAAATGGAACTCGAGTTGACTATTTTTGCAACGAGTTGGGCATGGTTAACATCTATGCTCTAACTTGAGGAGGAGTGTTAAAGATTAGTTGTAAATAGATTTCTATTAAGAGTTAGATTCCTAATAGATTTGTAGTATCTTCTATATGTATATATATGTGACCCTATTGATGAAAATATACACAATAATATTCTTCCACATTGAATTACAAATATATTGGATATACACTTTTTGAAGACGCAATAGAACATTACTAAAATTTGTTAAAGCTATTATTATGCACAAATCATATTTATGCTAGGTGCTCTGATGCTTCATCTTTCTTTGCTTTCTCTTTGTCGAGCAAGTGCAGTTTTTGAGCATCAGGCATAGCCATAATGATGGTATTTAGCTTTCTATTAATCTCCTCAACCTTTTCCATGAGTCTGTCATTTGTAAACATTCCCAGAAATACACTCTGGATGATTTCCCAGCTTTCAAGCAGCGGCAGAGCAATTATTACTGCCGATCCGATGGTGCCCCATGCTATAGCTATCACTGCCCAGAATGTAAAATATCCCAAGCCGAATTCCCCTGCATTGTAGAAGAAGACAAGTTAATCTATCTACTAATAATTCACTAAATTTGAGCACTATGGATTGTCATTGCTCTTACATATAAAGCCCATGCTTGTATTACGGTCTGTTTTCGCCATTGCAAGTGAAGAACATTTGAAACGGTGAAACATTGCTCGTAAGAGATTGAATTTACCTGCTGGAAGAGTCAGAAGTGGCCATAATATGACAATCACAACAGTGAAACCAACACCCCATTTGATTATCCAAGCTTTAGCTTTGGTAAGTTTCTCCTCCTTGAACTCTTCTATTGGTAACTCATCCTTTTCCTTTTCGACAACTGTAATCCGCTTCGTGGTCTCCCAGTCATAATTTTGGGGCGACAAAAGACTACAGACAGCATGAATAGCTCCACCTGTAAGTATAGAGACAAGGTTTCCGGCGAGCATTGGTGCATTCCGGCCAGTAGTGTCAAGATTTACATTTTTATATTCAATAGCTGTAACTGATAACCAAGTTATAATCCCCAGAACACAGCCAATGATTGTTCCAAGAATTGCACCTATTGCGTTTGCTTTGCTCCAAAGAAGCATAAAAGCTATAGGAAGAACAGCAGAACCAACAAGCACTCCCATTGCAAGATACATCCAACCTAATGAAACTCCAGCTTTATTTAATATTACTGCTAATATTCCCATAAAACATCCAAATCCTAGAACAAAAATTCTTGAAACTTTGAGGATTTTATTCCCACTCGCGTTTTGATTTATGTAAGTACGGTAGATATCATATGTGCATAATGATGAAACAGCAATTAGCTCAGAGGATCCAGCAGATGTCACAGCCCTGATCATTTTAAAAGCTTAACTTTGATCAATGGATGTTTGAAAGGTCAAGATTAGCTACTAAATAGTAATAAAGCTATGATAAATTGCAACTTACATGAAGAGCATCGTAAGAAGAAGTATAGATCCTCCTTTCCCCATCAAAGCTATAGCAGTAGCAGGAGGAACAAGTCCATGGCTTGCCTCACTCTCCGTTATAGGTAGGTCAAGGGCAAGTGCTCCTAGACCTAGAGATGTTGCCAAAGAGAACGGTACGGCAAACCACACCAGTCCACCCAGTAAGTACCCTTTATGAGTTGATGAAGGCCTCGCAGCTATGGCGCTCACCCAGTACCCCTGAAATTTGAGAAAGCTCATAGTATGTATATGCTGATAGATAGATAGAAGAAACCAGAATAAGATTGTAAAGCACATTTTCAAGCTTACATTGTCAACAAAAACTGTACCAAAGTTGCCAACAATATTTATAATCCCAAAAACCAGACCACCTGAGCTCAACAATGTTAGATAAGATCCTTTGTAGTTTCCATTGACAGGACCACAGGATTGCCCTTCATGTGAAATTGGCTCTTGACATACTCTAGACTTACTAGCCACTTCCACCAAACGGGCATAAATGACTTTGGGACTTCCCAGCTCACTACTTGCCGTGTAAACTAAGTACACAAAAATGACCAGAACAACATGCACTGAAAAACACAGCTACATTAGTTAGGCCCTGACTGGAGTTCGAACGGTTAACCTTACAGTCATCGAGACGAATTCAAATTGCCGAGTAAAATCAAGTACCTATAACAGAATGTATATAGCTTGCCAAGAAAGTTGCTTTTAGCCCACCAGCAAGAGTATAAACAATTACTCCAAGTGGAATTAGAAAGCTAGCAGAGTAAATGTTCACTCCAGTGAGTGCATTTACAACAGCAGAACCACCAAGAAGCAGCATAGCAGTTACAATAACGTTTGTGAGCAAGCAAAAAATGAGGAAGACAACATGTGCAGCAGTTCCCCAACTGAAGCATGTAAAAATAGCATTTTATCAGTAAATTTATAGCTAAACTATGATAATCAGTGCCCATTATCTTCAAGATTTAGATCAAACATACCGAGCTTTAACAATTTCACAGATTGTATGAGCGTGGGGAGCTTTTCTTTTGATTTCTATGGCCATTATACCAAACAAGAGCACCTGTTGATTCAAATTTTGAAATTTATACCCTCTTCTGAGACATGTAGTTATAAGTTACTTATCGCTAAGGAAACAAATGGGATAAGGAAAAAGAACATGCCTGGATAGTAGCCCCACTAGCATACCAAAAAGGTCCACTAATTCCATACTCCCAAGCAACATTGGAGCTTTGCAAAATTGTAGCAGCCCATGTCCACTATGCAATTTCATGATCATTAAAATCGTGATTAACCTAATAATAGGATTTAGGAATCAACTATACAGCTAATTCTCTCAAGTATCTATATGTATCTCTTTCTTTCTCTCCTGCTTATGTGCTCTGTACAGTCACTCAATAGGTAAATCATAAATTAAAAAACATGAAACAAATTTTTTTGTTTATTTTATTTTTGCAATTCCCATATTTTTAGATAACTCTTACATAGTTGAGACAATAAAACTGGGATTGTAAACAAAAAGAGCTTAGCCATTTTATTGAGATTGAGCTTGGCCCCATAAAAGTATACTCGAGCTTGAAGAACCAACCTCAATCTTAACTTATTTACAGTTTCATAATTCAAAAAAGGTTGTGGTATTTTTATGGGCATAAACTCGAGCTTGAACAGGGGCCGTTTATTAAATAAGCTACTACCAGCTTTTTCCGAACTGAATCTCCAGCAACTCATTAGCAGCTTGGCTGATTAATGGTGCTCATAAAACCCATTCATCCACTGCATTCAATAACTTGTGGGACTTACTTGGGATACAATTGCACTAGCAATAAGTCCAGTTTTGACATTCCTGCCTGCTGTGTTGAACCATTCTGAGGTATGCCGAGACCCAACATATCTTTTCTCCAACCAAACCTGAAAAACCCAAATATTCACAATATAAAATTTAAAAACTAAGTTTGGTCAACAGAGATTTCAAGTTCCGTATTGGGTCAGAGCTAATCAATTAACGGAAAAACAGGAATTACCAAGAAAGAAGTGAAGACAGCAAAAAAGACTCCAAAACCAAGAATAACAGAGTAGCCAACGCCTTGATTGAGGACAGGCTTGCCCTGAAAGAAACTGGATTGCCTCAAGCACTCTCCTCCATCTTCAGACACTTTATAATACTTCGCTGAGAATCCAAAAGGCGGACACGTAGAAGCCATTGATGAACCAATAAGGTCTGTATATATCTTCTTAATTTCCACTTCAATTGCACTTCTTCTTCATTTCTTTCTTTCCTAGAAAAAAAGAAGTCGTTGGTTTTGGTCTTAGCAGTCAGTGTAAAGAGTCCTGTTAATTATAAAGACTAAGGAGACATAGAGAAGAAGGAGACAAAGTCTTTGCGTTGCTCACTACGAATCTCTTGCTGGAATCTCTTGGAATCTGATCACAACCAATCCATTTATTGGACGTTTTTTTTTTATCTTTTTATTTTCAGTATTAAATTAACTCTACAGTCAATAGAATACAGGGGTGTGCACGGACCGCAGGAATCCTGATCATTATAAAAAACCGTCCTGAATTTTTCATCCCGAGAAATACCCAATATTAATTTAATAGTTTCGTTCCGAATTTCATCTAAAAAATAATTATGGGATGAGACTGGTTCTTTGATTAAAATCGACCTGTACTGTTACAAGTTTCATCCCATTCTGTCCCATTCCAAAATCAAGTATTTCCGTTCTATTTTTTCTTTAAAATTTTAATTTTTTTATAAATTTCAAATTATATCCATAAAATCATTTCATTGTTTGATTTTTAGTTTTTTTTTTGATGCCAATTACTTGCAGAAGTAATGTTAATAGAAAAAAAAATTTTTACCGATATAATATTATAAATCGTTTATATTTGAAAAAAATGAGAAACCGATATCATTATTAGTTATGTCTTAAGTATTCTTCCAAATATTTTCACTGCCATTTTGAATATAATTATCTTTAGTTGAGTTAGAATATTTTTCCTTCATTTTTTAAAAAAATTGAATTCAAGTGTTGCTAATTGAGTTGAAATTATTGTAAGAAATTTATTTATTTTGACTTATTGATTATGTTTTCTTTGGTTAACTAAAATATTTGGGTTAAGCTTTATAATCCAAAAGGTCTAATTTAAATCCATTATTAAAGAGTGATAAGTAAAAGTATTAATGGATCAATTAAATGTGTTTGATTTAAATGTGGTTAATCGTAAATTGAATTAGGATTTTATATCCTATTAGGATTATGATGGGAGACCCGAATAGTTTCTTTTATATATATACTATTATTTTTAATGTGTGTTGCACATTATTTATACTCGTTGTACTTACTCATTACATTTATTATTTTAGAACATATAAAATAAATGCATTAAAATATAACGCTTAATTATATAATGAATTTTTAAATAAAAATTAATAAATAAAAATTAATTTCTTCAAAAAAAAAAAAATTTAGCTAAGAGATTAAGAGTAAAATAATTAATTAATATATATGAAAACAAAGGAGAATAATAAAGTAAAGAGTTTTTATTAATTGAAATCTATTAAGAAATTGTAGTAAATCAATATATATAATAATCCTCATTTTCGCCTACGAATGTAATGTATGACTTGACTTGAGAGCTTATGTATTGCATCATTGTATTAGAAGAATTCTTTTTTCTTTAGGCTCAAAAGAGCCTATAGAGTGGGGTCCCGTCTCTCCAGCCTTCATTTTGGGTGCTCCGCATTTTGATTCTTTGAATGTATAATAGAATTGCATTTTCAATATACTGAGAGCTTATGTATTGCCATCATTGTATTAGAAGAATCTTTTCTTTTAGGCTCAAAAAGAGCCTATTAGAGTGCGGGTCCCCGTCTCTTCCAGCCTTCATTTTTGGTGCTCCGCATTTATGATTCTCTGAATGGCCTATAAGACATTGTGGCCATTCCTGTTCTCGGCCGCGTGACTCCCATGAGCTTATATTATATATAATTATATATATATATATATATTATATATATATATATATATTGCATTGGTATAGGCATCTCACATAAAGTATCAACTTTAAAATTAAAAATTTCTTTAATTAGAATAAAACGAAATTATCCTTGATGACAATTTTTTCAATATAATTTTAATCAATCGGATAAAATTAAACAATAAAATTAAAAGTTTCCTAATTAGAATGAGACTAATTATCTTTATTGATATTTTTAATCAATCAATAAAATACCAATAAAATTAAAAAATTCTTAATTAGAATAGGACTAAATTTTCCTTAATGATATTTTAAATTAACGAATCTATAATATATATACAAATATTAAATTGAACTTAAAATAGAAGTCCAACAATTAATTAAAATGTTAAACAGAATATATGAAACAGGATACATTTATCTTTATGTGCTTAAATTAAAATTTTTATTCCTTAATATTTGTCCTTTATGAATCTAAAATGTACCGAAATACTGTTGCAATGTTAAAACTAAAAAAGAATAAACAATAATTTGATCAATCTAATTCAAAAATATGTAAAAATTCTAGAAAATAAAAAGTTACAACCATTAGCTAAATTAAATATATAAGAAACTAATAAACTTATATTTATTACTAAACTATAAAATTTAATTTTTTTAAAAAATATACAATTTAATTAGAAAATTAAGACTAAACTATAAAATTTAATTTTTTTAAAAAATATACAATTTAATTAGAAAATTAAGAACAAAATAATTAATAACTCCACGATGATGATGAATATTAGACTTAAAAAAATATAAAAAATTCGCTGCAAAAAGTTATGAATATAATAAATTGGTAAAAACTAACATGTCCCAATTACATATTTAGAAGAATATTTACCTTTATAAGTTGCAACAATTGATCTTTTGTAACCATTCTAATAGAAGTCTTCTACTTTCTAACGTTTGCTTTCTCTCAATTAGCTCTAAAAAGGCCTATTTATAGCAAGCGCTTAGGTTAATTAGATTAATATTAGGATTCCTAATTGATTTAATATTCCTATTTAGTTGATATAGAATATTCCTTAATGATTTTATTTAAAATAAATAATTTATAATTAACCAATAAAATTAAAAGTCTATTGGGATGTTTTAAAGACCCAATGACCTCCCCATTCGTACTTTTATATCCCCATTCGTACTTTCTAATTATAGTATTATAATCTATACTATACCGCTATATTATATATATATTATATATATATAATATATATATAATATATATATATATATAATTATGTCATTTCTTCTCTAGTCTTATGCCATTAAAAAAGGACAAAATATTCTCCATTCCATAGAAGCTTCATTGTAGACATTTAGAGAATAACACTGCTTTTTCATCTCTTTACTCCATCAGCTCCACCAGCGGCTGCTCTACTTTGTTCATCTGAGCTCAATTTTCTTACCCTTATCAATATTATGTCATTTCTCTCTAGTCTATGCCATTAAAAAGACAAAATATTCTCCATTCATTAGAAGTTCATAGACATAGAGAAGAAGCACTTAGCTGTTCATCCTTTACTCCATCAGCTCCACAAGCGGCTGCTCTACTTTTATGAGCTCCAATTTCTTACCCTTATCAGCCACTGCCACCTAACCTCTTTCAATAACCACTAACTTTTAACCAACCTCCTCATTCCTATTACCATTATTCCTAATTGTCATAATAGCCACCAGCTTTACCATCTTATCCTTACAAGTTGCAACCAGCATACCATCAATCTCAGTCCCATTAACATCACCACCCTCAAGCTCAACCTCAGCATTCCCAACTATCATAGCAACCACTAGCTCTACGTTCCTACCTTTACTAGTCATAACCACCATACCAACTGCCGCAATAGCCATAAACTTCACCTTTTTACTATAGTCATAACTACCATACCATCCAACCCACCCTTACCAGTCGCAACCACCATACCATGCACCCCATTCCTATTACCATCATCATCCACAACCTCAATCTTAGAAAAATTTCCCAAAACCCTTCATCCTAATTACTATTCCCACCAATTGTCGGAACAACCGCTACCATCACACAACCCCATTATTCTCAGTATGTTGCCTGATCCATTTGTCAATATCAAAATTCTTGGATGGGAAGAGGATGTGACTATGTTGAGCTGTTCATCTATTGGTAAGCAGGTGTTTGCAAGGGTTAGTAAATCTTGCCCCCTTGATATGCACATGTTTAATATAAACAAGGCTTAAATTCTAAAAGCAATTGAAAGATTCTCCATTTTGAATGAATTCTAGTATATCTACGAAGATTGCCAACCATTTCGAACTTACCTGAAAAACCTTTTATGTGAGGAGTAAGAAAAGCAAAAGGAGGAGCAAGTGAAGAAGAAAATTAGTGTTATATTTGCCATTATTAAGTAAATATCACAATTTTATTTATATTACGATTGAAATTTTAAAAAATAAACAAACAATAAAAGCTAGACCTTATAAATATTTACAAAATATTCCTAATTGATAATTATATTGGAAATTTATATTACAAGAAGTCTTTTTTATGAATCTTATTTATGTTTGTAATGTAATTAATTGTTTTTTTTTGAAATTGATATTGCATAAACTTCCTACTTAGTATTAGAAACATACACCTTGCTGACACTCTAACAAAAATGTCATATAGTAACACATAAGAAATGTTGCTAAAACTTCTAAAAATGTCACTAAATGTTTTTACCAACATTTTCCCTAGATGTTGCTTAAATGTCACTTAAGTGGGTGTGGTTTAAAGTTAAAGCAACAATTAATACAAATGTTGGTATATATGTATAGTGACATTATAATGAACCTACTACAACATATATTAAACGTAACTATATATTTGAACTAAAATAACATTTATAAAATGACACCTAAATAATTTACAAATTGTCATTAAATTTATATGGCAACATATATAAATGTTGTTTTAGGTGTCTATTGTAATATTTACAAAATGTGGTTCAAAATTATATCAAAACGTCACTAATATAATTTTATACAATGTTTAGCATATTTCAGTTTTAAACTATATTTTATCACTACAAGTAGTTAATTAATTGTTAATGGATATGTTATTGCAACAATTATAAAAATGACACTGTATTTTAAGCAATAATTATTACAAATGTAGGTATATGTATACAATATTCCTATAAATCTTGTGGCAACATAAGATAATTGTCTTTAGTACTAAAATGAAATGACATTTATAAGCGATGCCTATAAAATTTAGAATATTTATGAAATGTTATATGAATAATAAATATAAATTGTTGTTTTAAATTTCGATTTTGATAATTATCAAATATTTTAAAAAGTTATGTCAAGAAATATCATTAATAAATTATATTGTTACATTTAACATCTAGTAAAATAATAAGTGAAATCATAAATATATCACAAAATACATTCATTGGTATGTAATTAGAAATATATTATTGAAATTAAAGGAATCCATTATAATGTTGCAAAGTAAATAGAACTACTTACAACAACTCAAATGTCAATATAAAATAAGGCTTTTACTACCATACAAATTAGTTAGTTTCTGTATTGGTAGTGAAGTGATAAATATTATCCACGTGTAAAGGGCATTTGCTACAGCAGGTTTTGGTGATCGGTTACTTCATTTATTTTTTTTTAAGGAAGAAAAATACGTGGGTTAAAATTCTTATTCATATGAAAAAAATTACTAAAATCAGTCAGGTTCTAAGAACCTGTAAATTGGAGTTGAGAGAGGAGTTCCTTCTTTCTTTTGAGTATTCTTTTGCTATACTCAGTGGTTTCAAATGTAGAGAATGTGTGTGGCTTTTTTCACGACGCTGCCATCAACTC
The DNA here is from genome assembly GCF_014843425.1 of Jatropha curcas. The sequence continues at coordinate 1,013,947 of NW_023591453.1, read as the reverse complement.
AAGTAAAGGATTTTGTAGTGAATCAAGGTGGTGGCTACGAGAATGTTGGTTTTACTACAAAAGGTTTGTATAATTTTGTAGATGTCGATCGTAGGGAGCAGATTATTGATACTGATTCTGAAACTGCTTTAGTATATTTATATGCTAAAGTTGAAGGAGACCCAAATTTTTATTGCAAATATATAGTAGACGGTGAAAATAGGTTATAACATCCATTTTGGGCTGACTCTAGGTCTCGATCAGATTATGCAAGTTTTGGTGATATTCTAATTTTCGATATCATATATAAAACCAATGCAGATAAGATGCCTTTTGTAATACTTGTTGGAGTAAATCACTATCAAGCGACGATAATATATGGGTGTGAATTACTGCCTGATGAAATTGAAAACACTTACATATGAGTTTTAAAAAGATTTTTAGAGGCCATGAATCAGAAAGAGCCTCAATCTGTCATCAATGATGAGGACAAGCAAATGAGAAAGGCGATTGAGAAGATATTTCCACAAACTACTCACAGGGTTTGTTGTTATCATCTTCAAAGGAATGCACGTTCAAATGTGAATGATGGCAGATTTTATGAGATTTTTGAGCAATGTCTAAAGAAAATAAAAATTGTAACTGAGTTTGATATAGTATAGCACAGAATGATTGTGGATCTTGAGTTGCAAAATCATGAGTGGGTTTCGAAGATGTATGAGATTCGTGCTAGATGGGCTGAAGCTTTTTTTGTTGGAAAATTCTTAGCCGGAATGAGGAGCACACATTGTGAAGGTATGAATGCATATATGAATTGATTTTTACTGAGTCATTTTAAATTATATGAGTTTGTACAAGAGTTTGATCGAGGTGTTCGAAGAATGAGATATAAAGATCTGAAATTGGATTGTGATAGCAATAATAAAAATCAATTTTGCTGAGTCATTTACACTGTCTTGAAAAACATGTTGTAAGTTTGTATACTAGAGTTGTACTCTTCAAAGTTCATAAGCAATTAAAAAATGAAGCATTGCTTAGTGTTAGTATGTGTGAGGTTTTTCGAGATAGGCATGTTTATACTGTTACTGAATTTTCAAGCCAACCTCGAATTGGACTATTACTTATTTTCTAACTTTTAAAGGTATTACATGAATTTTGAAAACAATTGGTATTCCTTATTGCCATTGTTTTTGTATTATGAAGTCTGAACACTTGGTGACAATTCCGCCTAGTTTGATACTCAAGCGATGGACTAAGAAAGTGAAGATATACCCTCAAATGATGCCATGCATCTCATAAGACAATCCAAATATTACTTCATTCATTAGATGTGGTTCTCTGAATATGAACTATGACAAGTTATGTTATTAGGCCTCCAAAACGGATGAAGGATATAACATAAAAAAAACTGATTTAGAGAAATTAACTTGTGTGGTTGAAGAAATTTGAAATTCCAATAAAGGTGATGATGCAGTTTCAAATGGAGCAAGAGAAGACCCTAAAGATGTTATCAAAGACCTACAGATTGTAGAGAACAAAGGTAGCAAAAGTGAGTTATCAGTTAAAGGAAAGGCGGTTGGGCGTTGTGGCCATTGTAAGAAAGTAGGCCACACAATTTGCACATGCTCGCAATTTATTAGATCTACTAATAATGAGAAAGAATCCTCATCCTCTTTGACTTTTTCATTGAATGATGATTATCAAAGTAGCGCATCTATTGGGCCTAATTAAATGAATATAATTAGCATCAAAGGAAGAATGGTATTGAAAGTAACCAAAAAAGAGAGTATGCTGCATAGAGTAGGTAAGATAAGTTATTTAATTTGAGCATCTTGTCTGTTGTTTTATAAATTCTAATGACAGTGGTTAGGATGGTTTTAATGTATTGATTTATTGCATTTTTTCTAATGCATTAGTAAGTCTTTCTACATTTTTTTTTGTATTTTTCTGCAATTTGGATTATAACTCCTAGTGATCTCTGATGATAAGATTCGCCAAAATCTATTTTGAATATCTGCATGGATAGATTTGCAAAGCTTTATGGGGGTGAAACCAAAAGTTTGGCGGTTCAGCAATAAAGAAAAAGAAGCTCTAGAAAATCTTAGTAAGGTCCTGATTTTCTAACAAACTTGGCTTTGGTCTTGAATTTAACAATACAACCTATGTATATTTGTATATAAATATTTCTTTAACTTCTGAGCTTAGTATGTTTTCTCATCTTTAATCCTTCCTAAGACATAATTAATCTTCTATTTTTGGTTTCTTTGTTTGATGATAGCAATGGTCTTGAAGTTCTTTTTTATTATTCTGTTTTTTGTGGGTTTGAGTTGGTGAGTTTGATTTTATAACTGGTGAGTTTATTTTTTCTGGGTAGTAGTTGGAATAATCATTTCTCAGAAATTCCCAACTTTGACTTATTATTTTCTGATAATCCACTACATATATTTATAGGTCTCCATTCTGTAAAATTATATAGGCATCTTGTTGTCTTGTGTCTAACCCATAAGAAATTGTTTGAGTGGAGGGATAACAAATGATAAGAAAGAAGAAAGGGATGGGATAAGGTTTGCACATATTTGCTGAAATTGGAAGAGAAAGAATTAACATTGTTTTCAATGAGGGAGTAAGAATTACCTATGATTTTGTAACTTTCAATAGATGGCTAGTCACACTTTTTTTTTTCCCTAAAACTAAAGTTGCACTCAGCTCCTTTGTATTTTTGTATGATTCAGTAATGTATATTTATCTTTTAGCTCCTCAATTTTTTTCCTTGGACTTTGTGTTTTGTATTTCACCAATTCAAACCTAAAAGGAAGACTTGAATTTACTGTTGAAGAATAATGAATGCTTACTCAATTTGCTATATTTGAGTTTTCTACACTTTGATATAATTTGAGTATTTTATGTGCAATTATGTTGCATTTATTTCCATATTATATTGTAAGTTTATATGCTTTTTTTCGCTCTTTTTTTGCAGGTTTTCTACTCTTTTTCCTACAATTCTTGAACAGTTTGTGCAATAATTTTTTGATTCTATTCTTTCCTACTTATTAATGAGCTTGATGAGGAATTATTGAAGATTTTGATTATGGTAAATGTGGAAGATTTTGTTGAGTTTGTTAACGAATTTGTAAATTTTGTAGCTCCTATATGGTACCTCAATTGTGTTGTTTAGAATTTTATTCATATAATGTGTTCTTTTTTCGGCTGGTTGTGTATGGAGCCATATTTTTAACAAATTAAGACAACAATATGCAACATTTGTTTATTCTGAATTTTGAGCAGGGTTATATCATGTTTTCTGATAGTTAATATATTTGTGTGAAATGTACCCACTTATATATTTGCTGGGACTCAGTTTTCTAGTTTGATAGTATCAACCAGTTCATAGTTTATATAAATCCTCTAATCAGTAGCAATAAAGTACTCTCTTTATGCCCAAATAGTTGTCGCATTTATGGATTTAACATACGATTAATCATTTTTTTTCTATTTGTACTTTCTGTATATGATCAATAGGGGTTACTTCAATTCTTAAAAAAATTCTCTCTACTACTAACACATAGTGTTCCCGAAATCTCTCCGATATTATGGTTGGACACCAAGGTTGAGATTTAAAAGTTTCTAGTTCAAGTTACAACAATTAATATTTCGTTGGATTATTTGTGTAAGTAATTAATAATTAAATTTAGTGTTAAGATATTGTAAATTAGGGCTGTAACATCCCTTCCCGGTCCACCCGTTAACCCGAATGAACCGAGCCGAGACGCTACAATCTGGTTGAACTTATGTCCTGTCATGCTGATATGAACCGAGCCGAGACGCATACAATCTGGTTGAATCTTATGTCCTGATCATCTGTATGCTAAATATGAATACAAAACACTCCCAATTAAACTCCAAACTTCCAACATCTCCAAATAATCATCATAACACAATAACACTTTATATATATCTATATATAGTCATAACTGTATAAATCCCCAATAGCATTTAATATCCAGTAATTAATTGCATTCATGATCTATATCAAGTCTTCATGAACTAATCATACCAACTATTGTAAAATATTTCATAATCAATCATTTCATAAGTATTATTCTTATCTCCAAATACTTACGCCAAAATAATTACATGCTTCACTTATATTTACAATCACATAAGCTCTATATTTCCAATGCACATAAGTTCCCCTAACAAATGTATAATTATACATGCCCATAGAAATCTTAAATACATGCCCCATAATTCTTAATTATATAACTCTCAATCTACTACTCCCAAATTAGTCACTTCTGCTTTGATAGTACTCTTCAAGTCTTCAAGTAGCAACCATGATCCTCAACCTACGCGTGATAAAAAATCGACACGCTGAGTATAAAACTCAGTGGTGCTCATAATTCACATACTTAACAAAGTGTGATGACAACTAACTTAAAATACGAAGTTCATAAAAGCATTGATAATCATAGAATCAGTAAATTTTAACATAAATGTATCTTGATAGCAAAGAATAAACTTCTAATTCATAAACATAAATAATTTACTTCTAATTATCTCATAACTCCTTTACATGAACCTTTAATCACACATATCATATCACACATATCATGAGACTATCATGATCTTACCTGCTGTTTTCATTATGTTGTATGACTTAAATAAATAAACATTATAAGAACAACATACAGTATATTTTATTGTCTTAACTTGCTGTTACATTATGCTGTACTGAACTTAATGCACTTTTTAGTCACATCCAATACAAGTTATGTTGTATGATTAAATAAATAAACTTATAAGCATATATAGCATTGTACTTTCATGATCTTACCTGATATTAGCATGAAAGGACATAGGTTCAACCAGATTGTAGCGTCTCAGCTCGGTTCATTTGAGTTAACGGGTGGACCGGGAAAGGATGTTACACATATGTAGCAATAAACATGTACTCACATATGGAATGTAAGCACACATATCATGATACTTTCATTATCCATACTTGCTGCTCATTATACTGTATGATTATGCAATTTGTAGTCCACATAACTGTATAGCTCCATAAGGTTATAGTGAAACCGAAGTGATAAGAAAAACTGTATGAAACTGGATGAAACTGGATGAAACTGTATGCTTGGCTGTCATATCCACTCAACGGCCTGTAGCCGGAGTACCAACGGCCCTGTAGGGCCGGAGTACCAACTGTATGAGGTGCAGATCTGCTATCCTAATGTCGCGACATAGCCTTATCTAAGTGGTTTCTAACTAAACCTCATGGAGCATATTAATGGTAATGGTCAAATAGAATAAAACAAAAGCAAATAGTAAACTGTGTCTAGTTTTGGATTGCTTGTGTCATGGTTATTTTCCATGCTTATGTCATTAATTTGCATGCTTTGTGTCATGAAATTAACCTGCTTCAAATTTCACAAACCCTTACTGCTTACGCTGTATGCTGATAGCCTTTGCCAAGCGGGCAACTTGTGTTCATGTTTAGTTTTCACATTCATTTTGCATGCTTGCTTTTGTGGTTCTATACATGTGGTTCATGTTGTCTTTTTGTTTTAACAATTGAATTGAATGCATAACAAGGTTGAGAAAAGGAATACAATTGCATAGAATTCAATAACTTCAATAACACCATAGTGTTACCGTCCATTTCACATCAATTTGCATGCTTGCCATGTTTGGTTTGAATACATGTTTTGTCTTTTTGTTTTAAAATGATTGGAGGCATTACAATTAAGCAAAAGGAATACAATGCAATAAGAAAATGAGTCCAAAGAGTATCAAGAATAAAAGTTCGGCGAGCGCGCCATGCGGGAGATGTGCCAAATGAGAGTCAGAGAGTTTGCGAGCACAAGTCGCGACCGTGTACTTGAAAGTCGTGAGCGCAAGATGTGCTAAATAAGAGTCAGAGAGTTTCAGGTGAAAGTCGCGAGCGCGTAGGTCAAATTCGGGAGCGCGAGAAGGCAACGCGAACTCATCATGCAATTCGCGCGCGCTTCCAGCCTGCATTGTCTGTACTCTTGTGGTCATATCTCTCAATATACAACTCCAATTTGGATGATTCAAAAACCCATATAAAGCTAACACATAGAGGAACAAATAACTCTTCTATGACACATAGGGTCAAAATCATTGTGAAGTTACTGGTTACTTTTCCCAAGCAAAAAACCTGTTTCAGCATGAACTCATATATACTTCATTTAATTCATTTCATCCTCATGCTTTTCACCAATTTTCAGTCTTCTCACTCCAACCATTAAGCAACATATCTTCTCATTTTCAACACATCACAGACCAAAAATTAACAAATGTAAGGAAATGAAATTAAACAAAAAGAGCATAGCACACCCTTCAACTCCAAAAAAGCTTGAGCTCTTTTCTTAGCTTCCTTTTACCCTTTGGGCTCACTTCCTTATACATAAGAATTCTTATGAATCATCTAAAAATAATCACAAAATGATCAGTTATGAAATTCAAGAGGTTTACTTATTGGTTAGACTAGACAAGTTGAATATAATGCTTGAATCATGAAAAATCTTCACTACCATTAAAATGATGCGAGAAAAGAAAGCTGGAAGAGGAAAAGTGAGGGAGTGAAGATATAAATGAAAATGAAATGGAACTCACGGGTAGGCTCTAGAAGATCAATGATTTTTATGTGAAAATTACCAAATGGTACCTCAAGTGTCAAAATGGTAGAACTTAATACCTAGGCTTTATATTTTAGTGCAAGCAAGTCATAATCCTTATACTTTAATTTTTTTGTTTCCTTCAAATAGGTCCACTTCTTTTCTTTCTTTCAGTCCCACTCTAGACTCTAATGGCTCAAACCGGGTTTTGGATCAGCCCGACTCGACTCTAAACAACGACTCGATTCAATAGAAAAATGGGACGTTACAAGGGCAGTATAGTAAAAAGGTATACATCATTATCTTGGATTTTAGGCATGTCTTTATTAACTTGTATTAGACATCTTTCTCGACATGGTCACATTCAACACAATAAGATCATAAAGCGTTACTAATATATGGCAGAAATTACCCAATTCCAAAGTGGAGAAATATAAAAAAAAGAACTAAGTCCCATTCAAAATTAGAAAATTATAGAGAAAACACATGTCCCATCCAATAGTTACTTATCAGTTTGCACATATATTAAGAAATTGGCCCTTCAACCACACAAACACTGTCATCTTCATGAATCTCAATTTGTTCATCAATTTGTGGCTTGTGCTTATATCCCTTCAATATTGCACTTTGGTTACTTTGAGATTTTTTTACTCTAGTATTCCTCCACTTCAACTTCCAAATTCATCATTCTCATGTTACTCTTTGACTTTATCATGCTTAATGCCAAAACCAACCTCTCTTCGTCACTACACCACTAAATAGCAATACAACAAACAAGGTAAATTTGAAAATATTATAATTATGCTTATAATAAACATTTAATTTAATAAATAAATCGTAGATATTGAACATGTACCTTAAACTTCTTATATTTTACAGAGTGCAGTGAGTGCATAAACTTAATTGTATATATCCCACAATCAAACCTATCAATTTAATTTAATACTAAATTAAATATACTTACGTTTTACAAATATAATATTTTTAAATTGACAAAGTAAATTACTCATTGTCTTGGATTGGTATTTCTATTGAAATTATCACTTTGAATTTGGCAAATTAGATATCTATGTATTGCTCAGTACTCTTCAATGCCTCATCCAAATGCTCTAACTAATCTCATGTAAGAGTTTGATATCATCAAAGCAAGTAAAATACTGAACATGAGATACATTGTATATAAGTATGAGAAATATTTGACAATAAGCTATAAGAAGTTATATATACCGATTTAAATACTTTAGCCTCACATTCGGTAACCTTCGACAATGAAGGTAATGAATCTAATATTTCCACTAACTTATCTCTAATATGAACTAAACACAAAAAAATGACCGCCTGTACTACTACCAGTATGGATTGGAATAAAAATCTGTAATAATTTTATAAAGATTAAAATTATTAATTCAACACAATTCAAAAACTCAATACATTAATTAATTAATTAATTAATTTTCAAGACAAGTACATATATACAAAATTACCTTTTCATAGTCAACCAAGTTACCTGAATTTCTTTCCAAAAATTGATGTGATCTTATAAAAGATTTAGCATGTTCTGTCCCAATAAATGCATAAATCTAAATGCAGAAATAATCATAATGACAAATGTGGATGTGTTTGTGTATATATACTAACAAGAAAAATTCACATATAAAAATGTTATCGAAAACACTAGTGGCAAATACCAATTTAACCACTTTTTCTAATGTCGTTCAGCATTTGTCAGCATAGTGCATACAAAATCTATTACCTATAAAAAGGATATCTTGCTTTAATATCTCAATAGAAAAGTGGTACATTCCACTTTAGAATCATTAACTCAGCACAATAAAGAAATATAATACAAATCTTAGTGTAAACAGTTAATTCATATCAATTAGAAAAAAAATTTAAAATTATAAAATTACATTTATAGAGGCTTACCATTCCATCCAATAGTTTAACCAGAGACAATGTAGCAAAATCATTTCTATTCAAGAATATATAAGTACTCGAAATAATAATATCACTGCAAAAGTATATTTACAAAAAAAAAAAAAATAATATGATAAAAAAATTTTAATGTAATTGAAGTCATAGGAATAATCAGAGTTTAAAAAACAATTCTAACATGCTATCCAAAGTTGGATCAAATACATATTGAATAATCCTTGCATCTTTAGTACTAATTGGTTGTGACACAGTGAACGGACCAACTTCTCGTGCTTTTGTTTTGGGGGTGTCAACTCGTTTATGATCCTTTAAATCTAAAGTGACGAAGCCAGACTTATTTTCTAATATACCCATATTCCTAACCTGAAAATATAACAATGAAAAGGTTTAAAAAAATACGTTAAAAATTCTGAATCACATAAACCACAAGTCTTACTACGTGTTAATATTGAGATAACAGCTAGCAACAAATTTTATCTCTTATTTTTGTAACTGTTTATATTTCGAAATTGTGTTTATCTTGTACAGTTGTAGTTATTATGTTGTTATAGGGAACTGCTGTATTTATAGGTTTGAGAAATAATAGAAAATTAATTCCACTCAAATCGTTTTATGGTATCAGAGCCAAAACCTATTGGTTTTTGCGTTTTCTTCTTCGGTCATTACTCTCAGTTTATATTGGTTTTTGCGTTTTCTTCTTCGGGTCATTACTCTCAGTTTATTCGTTTTGCCTAAAACTATTTGTTTAAATGGCTTCCTGCATCAAATACCTCCAAACCTTACACATTGTCCTGGTAAGGGTTTTGATTTCAAATTTTTTAATGGCTCTCAGTTTCCTCTGAAACTGACTCCAAACAGAATTATTCCGACAGGAGAGCTCAGATTGTTCCTGTCCTAACGTGGGCATAAATCTCCTAGGGATGTTGATGGATCGTACCCTCGTCCTCCCAACCAGTTTTGAAGGAAAGGATGATAAAGGTTTTCAAACCTGACTATGATCAATGGGTTCTTGGTCAGGATCAGCTAGTGTTGGCGCATCCGCCATTGATTGCTTCCGAGTGTGTCCTCTATGCATATTGTTTCCACTGCTCTAACTTCAGCAGATGCGTGGGCGAAGATACAGACTGCATGTGCAAACCGATCTGCAACACGTATTCTGTCTCTTTTAGAAAAGCTTGCTAATAGCAAAAGAGATTCTAAACCAGTTTCAGAGTACTTGCAGTCTATTAAAGCAATTTCAGACGATCTAGGTTTGTCTGGAAGTCCAATCTCTGACGTTGATCTAGTGATTTATACATTAAATGGAATTGGCCTTGAATTTCGTGATATTGCTGCTGCAATTCGCGCACGTGATACTGTTATTTCTTTTGCGGAGCTTCAGGATCGGCTTCTCGCTCATGAAGTATATGTTAAGAAAATTAATTCGGCTTATGATCCAGCACCTGTTGTGGCAAATAATGTTCGAAAAAAATTCTTATTCTTCTCGACCGTAGTTATCATCTAGTTCTCGTGAAGATTCTGGGTATTCGGGAAACTTAGGCTCTCAATCCCAGCCTATGTGCAGGAATAATGGAGGTTCCAAAGTTCAATGTCAGATTTGTGATAAGCCGGGTCATAATGCCAAGCAGTGTTATGGTGCAAAGGACTTCTTCAAGAATAATTTTCCTAGACCACAAATAAATTTTCCTAGACCACCACCTGCGGCTAATCCATGTAGCAGCTTCTGATTCCTTCCGAGCTGGGTGTTGGACACAGAGCTACGAAATCATGTCACCATGATTTAACAGAAAACTTGTCTTTGCATGCTCCATCATGAAAGGTGAACTTCACCTCACCGATGGTTCAGGTTTTCGCATAACTCATGTTGGCTCTCAGGTTCTTTCCTTTCCATTGAAAAGTTGTTCTTTACAGAATGTTTATTGTGTTCCTAGGTCTTAGGAAAAAGGAAAACCTTATTTCTGTTTCTGAATTTTGTTTAGCTAACAATGTCTCTATTGAGTTTTTCTTTGATTGTTTCATTGTCAAGGATCTCAACACGGGGGAGATCATCACAAGGGGGCAAATTAAAAATTGCTTATATCGTCTGTCTTCATTATCAAGTGGTCGTTCGTCTTCAATTGTTGCCAATGTTTTTGTTCGTGATTCTTCGTTGCTCTGGCATCAGCGATTAGGTCATCTTGCTGCTAAAGTGTGTCGTCAAATTTTGTCTTCATTTGGAACTTTTGCTCCCGTTTGGAACTTCTACTCTTTCTAGTTCTCGTCCTTTGGAACTATTATATTCGGATTTATGGGGACCAGCACTAGTTGAATCTATTGATCGTTCTCAGTACTATTTGATAATTGTTGATCATTATACTAAGTATGTTTGGTTCTATCCTACTCGTGCTAAATCTGATGTTGCTTTGATTTTGTTGCTTTGATTTTTCCAGCATTTCAGAAATTAGTTGAAAATTTGTTTCAAACCAAAATAGGTTCTATCTATACTGATGGTGGTGGTGAGTTCCTTGCTCTCAAAATAATTTTTCGGGATAATGGAATTCAACACTTGCAAACACCTCCTCATACACCGCAGCACAATGGTGCCGCAAAGCGTCGTCATCGCCATTTGGTAGAAACGGGTCTCACTCTTCTTCAATCTGCTTCCCTACCCTATCAATTTTGGTCATATGCATTTTTAGCAGCAACGTATTTGATCAATCAGTTGCCTACACCTATTTTAAAAATGACCTCTCCTTTTTCTAAACTTTTTCATAAAGATCCAAAACTTTTTCATAAAGATCCAAATTATACTAATCTAAAAGTGTTTGGATGCCTGTGCTATCCCTTTCTTAAGCCTTATAATAAAAACAAATTCGAACAAAAGTCAAAGCCTTGTATTTTTGTAGGATATTCATTAAACCAGAGTGCTTATTTGTGTATGGAACCCACCACAAGCCGAGTTTATGTATCACGGCATGTCGATTTTATTAAGAATAAGTTTCCTGGACAACTTTGTTTTCGTGATCTTTGTGAAGAGACTGGTGCTTGGTATAATATTGATAGTGGGCCTTTATCTGAAACGGTACCGTTTCCATCAAATAATAAAAAACTCCCTTCTCAATCTGATATTGGGTCTTTGTCGGGTATGGGTATTCAAGTTTCTAGGCATTTTGGTTCTTCTACACCGATTGTAGCATTTGTTCCTATATCTGATTCCATGTCTTCTCCATCGTTTACTTCAGATTCTTCTAATTCCAGTTCAGCCTCTTCTCAACCAGTTTCTGCAGGTACAAATTCCAGTCTGGGTCATCCATGGAAGAGTCTCTTGTTTCGTCTCCTGTGTCGTCTCCTGCAGCAGCTGTGTCGTCTTCTGTGTCTACAATGTCTGGTGAGTCTCTAAATTCTTCTATTGCGTCTTCGGTTGAGTCTGGGTCTTCTGATTCATCTTCTACGGTTCCTGTTCGTACTCATCCTATGGTCACACGTTCTCAAAATAATATCTTTAAGCCGAAAATTGTTCATTCTGTTAGTAAACATCCTTTACCCGAATCTGTTAAACATCCTTTACCCGAATCTGTGAGCCAACTCGAGTCTCAGCGCTACCAGATGGCGTGAAGCTATGTCTGTTGAGTTCAATGCTTAATGGCTAATGGCCTTGGGTTCTTGTTCCACAAATTCTATTATATTGGTTGGTTGTGTGGTTTCAAGGTTAAGCGTAATGTGGATGGCTCTGTGGCTAAAAGTATAAAGCATGCTAGTCCGCTAGGGTATAATCAATGCCTGGTGTTGTTTTTTTTAAAGAAACTTTTTAGCCCGGTTTTCTAACCGCCGGATTCGGATCCATACTCACCTTGCATCTGAACCTAATAATGGGTTTTGTCAATTAGATGTGAATAAATGCATTTTTACCATGGTCTTTGCAGGAGACGTATATATGCGCCTCCAGGTTTTGTAAGTCCACAAGCCCGATTATTTGCAAATTGGTTAAGGCCTTGTATGGTCTTTCGTCAAGCGCCGAGAGCATGGGTATCAGCACTCCGTGCTTTGTGCGGTTGAGTTGGTTTCAGCAGTCAGAAGTGATCATTCTTTGTTTTATTCTTCATAAGGATCAAGTTTGTGTGCTATTCCTTAATTTATGTTGATGATCTGTTATTGACAGGAAATTCTCACTCCATTATTCGGCAATTTATTGGTGTACTACGAAATAAATTTTCTCTTAAAGATCCACAACAGTTAAATTTGTTTCTTGGGATTGATATCCAGAAAACAGTTGTTGGACTGTTCTTAACGCAGCATCATTACATCCGAAAATTGCTACTTGTTGCGAATATGGAAGGAGCCAAGCCTGTATCCACACCATTTGCTACTAGTACTTCTCTTGTAAAGAATACAAAATCAGAGTTGGAGGTTGATGTCAAGAATTATCGCAAGCTTGTTGGTGCGTTACAATATCTCACTTGGACGCGCCGACATTTGTTTTAGCAGTAAATTAAGTTATCTCAGTTATGCAAGGTCCAATAACTATTCATTGGGATGGCTTTTAAACGGTTATTCCGCTATCCTCAAGTTAACGGTTTGAATTATGGGGATACTAATACAGTCACAGACTTCCTTGTTCTTCATCCTTTGTTCTGATGCGAATTGGCGTGACCCGACTACAGGTCAACACGGTTTTATTCCTTTATCTAGGTAGGCACCACTTCCAATTTCTGGACATCTCGCAAGCAGAAATCAGTTGCGCGAGCCTCTAACAGAGCTGAATATAGGCTGTCGCCACCACAGCTCTTGAGGTTATCGGGCATTATCTTACTAGCTGACTGGTATTAACAAAAGCTGTCTATGCTGTCATTATTCGATAAATGTGTCTACCACTTATGCGTCCAGAATCCTAGTATCATTCACGTATGAACACATTGAGATTGATTTAACTTTGTGCGTGATTGATTCAAAAAGGCAAGCTCGAAAAGTCATGTATCCATCCAAAGAATCAAATGCAGACTTGTTAACCAAACCGTTGGTCCCAAGAACATCTTTGCAGCTAATCGGTTTCAAGATTGGTGTACCGCAAGGTACCACAATCTTGCGGGGGAGTTAAATTTGAGCTAACAGCTAGCAACATATTTTATCTCTTATTTTTGTAATGTTTATAAAGCTAGCAACATATTTTATCTCTTATTTTTGTAACTGTTTATATTTCAAAATTGTGTTTATCTTGTACAGCTGTAGTTGTTATGTTGTTATAGGGAACTGCTGTATTTATAGGTTTGAGAAATAATAGAAAATTAATTCCACTCAAATCGTTTTAGTTAATATTATAGAAACTTAATTCAATTATCATTTTTTTTAACATGTTGAAATTTAACTACAGGAAAAATGGTATTCTTGATGAATTTACCTCATTTCGATCTGGCAAATGTACTCCAGCTCTTTGTTTTTGAAATTCGTCGAATAAATGATTCTTGATGTTTGACAATTCAAAAATAGCAGTCAATTGAAGTCCATCAATTGCAGCTTCTATTAGTCATAATTTTGATAGTATTATATTATTGTCACACTCTCTATTTGCTCGATTTTCGGATTCAATCTTGGTTGTCTTTTTAGATATTTCAAAATTACCAGATGACATGATGTTGTCTATGCTAGATTCTAATAAGTTTATTTTTCCAGTAGCAACATCTAGTTTACTCTCTAATAATGTCAACTTCTGCTCTATTTTACTTATCCCCAAATTAGATGCACTACATCTACATGCATGTTTCTCAATTTCACTAGATTTAGTCTGCAACATATTTTCACATGTTTTCTATTCCAATGGGCATCTTTTTTTTTTTTTTTTTTCCATTAATAGCTTTCCATGATTCCACTTACCATAATTATGTAGACAAATATTTTAAAAATGCACATATTTTCACCTTATCATGATCAACATTATTGGACCCCTAACACATATGCCTTATATTCTTTCATATCGCTTGTATATCAAGCAAATATTTATGTATGCAATCTTCATCGAATTCAACAAATTGTCACAACTACTAGTGCAGATACAGGTTTCTCTTTTAAGCCAAAAGCAAAATGTTCCCTCTTTTTATCAATATCCAATTGAAAATTGAGCAAAAGAACAAGAGTTTAAAATTTACATACCTTTGCACTCGTAATAACCCTATCAAGTTTTGCATATTTCACTTTCTACTTATATGAATATGAATTCCATTTAGCAACGATTTGTTTAAAATCCTATAAAAATAAAATGGCAGATTTAATTTATGAAAATGCTAGGAATATAAAAACATTAAATTTAAAAAAAAATAAAGAAATACCTCTTTTTTTGAATCAAGATGTAACTGTGATCGAAGTCACCTAAACCTGAAACAAAAAATCAATAAATTCAACTACAATAAAAGTAATAACATTACATAAATTTAAACATTCAATTACACCCTTTATTATGCTCACTGCTAATACTTCCTGACATTTTTTAAATCATACAATGCACCTATATTTTTTTTTATATAATTCCTTAACCAAGTTTATGTGTGCTATAATTAAATTTAATTCTCTCTCTCTCTCTCTCTCTGTATCTCAAATCTAAACAAATCAGTTGCATATCATTTTACAAATTTAAAAACATTTAAAATTAGCTACAGTGAATAAAATTTTAAACAAATCAGTTGCAGATCATGATGCTGTGGACTGCAATTTTAGAATATGATTCTATTATTTAGTTTGGTCCAAAAGAATCCCACATTATTTGGTATTTTTACACTTAAATATTTTGATTTAATGTTGAAAAGTATATTTTTAATACTTTTAAATCTTAACGTGGAATAAAAAAAATCTTAACGTGATATTCATTTTTTGCATCCATTGTGATGCTTGTACTTTTCAACTAAGAATTATGTCCAAAGAAAAAAA
This sequence comes from Jatropha curcas, assembly GCF_014843425.1. Next base: position 998,501 of record NW_023591453.1, on the reverse strand, counting down.
AATCGACACTGTTACTCCTACCTAATTAATCTCCCTCTTACTATTAACCAAGAAATAATTCTATCAACTTAGCCTCCTAAGAACAACAAGCAACAAATCATTCCATAAATCAATAGGACCAGGGAAGCACCAATGCACATAAATATTAAACCATTTCATCCATTTATTACTCGAAAAGCTTCTGCGTGCCCATAAGGTCTCTTAAGCATAGCTCTGGTTATGTCCATCTTCCTCCTTTTTTCGCTCTTTTGATCTCCTCTGTTAAAATAATCTTTAATATATCTCAGATCTATTATTCATAGAATTTGTTTGATAGAAATAGACAATAAGTGGAAGTGTACCATGATCCATAACAGCAGATCTATGTTATGGGTTACCTCGTTGCAGCAATTCGATTCTCACTGTAACAGTAGATCTATGTTTCTTCTTCTGGCCTTTTGTCCGTAAGTTTTCTCTCAATGGTCAGAGAATAATCAACATCTACAGGAGTTTGTTTTATGAGCTCTCTCAAACAAGCTATCACCGTATGTGTTTGAGGCAGCCGTCATACTCTCTATTTTGTTTTCTTTTCTGTGAGCTTCACCGTATGTGTTTTGAGGCAAGCCGTTCATACTCTCTATTTTGTTTTCTTTTCTGTGTTCACACCTAAAGCTGTTGATTCCTTTTTTAACTTTTATAAAGGCAAGAGGAAGGGTATTAAACCCTAACTGGCTCTTAATCCATAAGCCCCAATAACCATCGTCTTTGGGCCACCCTTAATTAGAACCAGCCTTTAATCTCAAATGGGCCACAAATATAGATTATTAAATTAATCTAACAATCTCCACTTGACCCATTGTGGCATTTCTTGAATCTATCATGTTTACCTTAATTAGAATTAAGATGATCGGATTATGGCGGTCACAAGTCATTAATCGACATGATTCATTCCATAATATCACAGACCACTTCAATTCATAAAATTTTTAAATGGAAGAAACTATCAACAAACAATAACATTGTTACAATCAACCGTTATTGATATCTCACTCAAACCATTATTGTATACATCTATAATGTGGATAACACATAAACTAAGGCAAAACACATCTTTAATTGAATTCCAAGTGTCATAATAATATGAGCAAAACAACCATAATGTATATATATATACAAAGTTTAAAACATCATGCTAACAAGGACTTATCTATAATGGCCCATCATATCAACATGGCCAGTTGAGATTTTTTTTGGCAAGTAAGCCTTAGCGGATCCGCTATCATCAGATTAGTACCGATATGCTCAATTGACACTTTTGTGTTTTTGCACTTCTTCTTTCACAAGATAGGTACTTTAAGATCCATGTGGTTTGCACCTTAGAGTACATATCATCTTAAGAGAAGAAGACAGCTGCGGAATTATCATAGTAAATTCTCAACGGTCTAGCTATACTGTTCGACAATGCCTAGACCATGAGACAAAGTCCACAACCACAATCGCATGAACAGTGCCTCAAAGCATGCAAAAATTCAGCCTTGCATAGTTGGAAAGTAGGCAATGACAGACTGCTTTCCCACTTTTCCATGATACTGTTTCCTCTAGCTAGAAGAAACAAGTAGCCAAATGTAGACTTTCTCCAATTCTACACAACCGGGCATAGTTTTGAAATCCGAGTATCCCACCACTTCTGAATGGCTGACTTTCTATATATTGAGTATATGATTTCTTAGTGCCTTGTAAATAGCTAAGTACTTTCATTTGCAGCTTTCCAATGGTCGCATACCGGGATTTACTTTGATATCGCCTAAAAACATTTCTAACGGCGAAACTAATATCCGGTCGAGTACATGGTTTTGAACATACATTAAGCTCCCACCACTGACGCATATGGAAATAGACTCATCTCTTACGTTCCAAAATCATTTTTAGAACATGCATTTCCGCTGAACCTATCTCCTTCTAAATTGGAACTATTCCTGCGGAGCATTTTTTCCATTCTGATCTCCTTCTAAATACCTTATCAATGTAAGCTCTTTGAGACAATGCGCTAACAGTCGCTTCTGATACTAATCACGGATATTTCTATTCCAATCACTAAAGGATGCCTCTCCCATTATCTTTCATTTCAAAGTTTTCTTAAGAGAGAAAAACCTTTACATCAGGCAACAACCCAACATCATTCGTAGCAAGAAGAATGTCATCAAACATATAGGACAACATGATGAGGCTTGCCCCACTGACCTTCATATAAATACACCGTCCAATAGTGTTTTCTATAAAAATCAATATGAAAGTGATTGGTATTATTGAACTTTTAAGATACCATTTGGACGGGAATGCTTGCTTCAGTCCCATTATATTGACTTC
>NW_023591453.1:977310-995655 GCF_014843425.1 Jatropha curcas | reverse complement strand
GTTGCAGAATATAGAATGTGCGCAATAGAGGTCCGAGGGAATCAATTTGCAATGCATTTGGTGGAAAAAGCTTCCCCACTTTTGAGATAGTGTTTACACCTAAACATTGGTGTTTATGATGTAGAGGAGATCGAGATAGAACTAAGATTAGAAGGAATCTAACAATTTCACCCTATCCGGGGCAACGAGTTGTATTAAAAAAAAAAAAGAACATTGACTGAGTAAGAGATACGAGCAAGCCTCAAACCTATTATTAGTGAATTTCAAGAGAATACACACCCCATTTTGTAAAAGTAAGTATAAATTTGATAAAGAGTCTTGAACTTAATACAGCTTAGTTAAATCATATATATGAGCGAATTTTGTTCGTTCATAAACGAAATTTATCAGCTTTTTTTACGGTTACAGAACTCCATTTGACATACAGTTGTAGCAAAACTGGACCCTGAATTTACAGAATGGTTCAAATGTATTAAGATGCCTAGTAAATATGTTGTCATTCCCATAGATTCACATTAGTCATACTATTTCCATAGGCTCGAACTCGGGAAAGCGATATTAATAACAGATTCATACTGATCTAGACGGTTGCCTAAACACTACTCTGGCTACTTTGTAAAATTATTACAAGTTTCACACTGAGGTTATGGGGGGACAGCAGAAAAGAAATAAATAGTAGTGTTTCATAAAGGGGATCAAACTACAAATGACGACGTCAAATGATTTTTAAAGATTGAGGTTTGGAGTTAGAATACCATCCCTACCAATTTAAGTGCACATAATGTGAAGGATTGATCCTATGCCAAACGTTGGCATGTAAGGTTCATCCTAAGTACAATCTTATGGATATAATCGCATAATAAAGTACGACACTTTTTGTGTTGACGATGCAAAATACGCAGTGTAACTAGTCCCATATCCATGCATTGAAACCAAGATCGTTTCGCGATGGATGGCAGTATTGAAAATCTCAAACCTAGAGCATGCTTGTTTAAATGCAGTTGAAACAAAACAATAGCATATATACTGCAATCGATCCATTTCAGAAGTTGCGGTGATACGCAACCGACCGCAAGGTGTTGGAAGATTTAACGATTAGAACTGGGATGTATCAAAGACAAAACTTATATTGAAAGATCATTAAGATGATGAAGAGGAAGAAGATCCAATCATCATGCTACCTCAGAAAATGAACGATAGAAAGAAAGGAAGAAGAAGAAGAAGAGGAAGCAGATGATGAATGAAGCACAAAAATACTTAATGCAAAATTCATGTATTACAGATAAAAATTAATAGATGTATATGATAATATTATTAATAGAAAGAATTTAAATGTTATTCACTACTCTTTATACATAGTTTACCACATGTTCTATAATTCATATAATTGTATACATACATATGTAGTTATGTTATCTGTAGTACAACATGGCTAGAGGTAGGACGGTTTTGAAATCAAACGCGTCTGGCAATGGTCCCGCATGGAGGCTCGTGGCTGAAGGATCAGTACACATGGACGAGGAGGGACTGTCCCTCCTCCTTTCTTCTCAGGACGCTGGGGCTTCATCCTCCGCTTAACCTCCTAGTCTGCCACACTTCCCCTTCTGTTCTTCCTCTTCTACCCCCATTTCCGTGGACTAGTACAGTCTTCGAGCGCCAGCTTCACAGTCAGCTACACCCAGGTAATCATAAATCATCAACGTTGTTTCAGTATATATTAAAAATTTTTAAAAATTTTATCTTGTTATTGATAGCATTTGTCACTTCTTTTTGCACAGCTTCATCTGAAGCCACGTAATAAGCTCAAGTTTGGTAGTGGGACATGTAAGTACTTTATTTACTTTTCCTTTGTACTGGTTTGTTCAGATTTTGATGCTTCGTCATATATTTCACTTATGTATTTTTCTCAGCATAATATCCAAATCCTCTCCACACAAGCGGCAAATTACGAGATTCAAGCTACATTCTTGATAAAGATGATACAGCATGGGATGCCGTACCACAGGAGGCGAGAGACTTTTATTGGGAAGAGTTTCATTATGATTTGTGTTCAAGTTATATCTCATTCAATGTAATTAATAATCAAGCTACATCTCTTTATTTTAATTTTATTTTTCAATCTTGTAAGAAAGCATTTTGTAATGGGAAGAGGCCATTTACACTATGCTGAAAGTGGCTTGGGAGAAATTGTGCGCTCTAAACGATATGCTGACTTCACCATGGATGGTGAAAAAGCGACCAAGAAGTAAGCAGTGTGTGTCCTGAAGAGATATGGGAGAACCGGCAAAAGGCTTGGGGGCACCTGGTATCAAAGAGAAAGCATGAGATATTTTGCACAAAACAGGTGCAGTGAGATTGGCGATGATGTGCGGGACCTTCTCGACACACAGGCAGATCAATTCTGTTATAGAGACGTCTCGATTATTACTGGAGTTCAACTAGTCACAGTTACAAAACTGATGTTTAATGAAATGAACACCATAATTAATAACATGCCAAAAAAATCCATTGCAGTTGAAAAAATTATGGTTTGTGAGCCTACAACCGATGGAGGTTTTACTTACACTCACACAAAGGACCACGAATGGAAAATATGTTTATCAACAGACTCGTGGGCATCAATGTAAGGTGACAAGAAGAATATTACATTTACCTTTTAGTCGTCTCTACATGTACAAGTAAATAAAAGCTTGGGCAACGCATTGATTAATTAATTGTTGTTTTTAGAAGAACTGCATTAACAGATCGAGAGCATGTTGTTTCTTCTCAGGCGAAGCTGAAGCTAAAGTTAAGATTGAATGAAGTTAGCACTTTATTTGGAGCCGAGGGGGCAAAAAGAAGAGGAAAGTAATACTGGCATCGGGTCTCAGGCATCAAACAGTTTGACGCGATCAGCATCGCACGCTTCTACCGCCACCTCAAGACCAACACCCGACCACATTGCCGAGAAGATACTGGCATTAACGGGCTCGTGTTGATGAAACAGGAGAGACAGCTTTGCAGAGCCTAAAGCGCATGGTCCATGCAATTCGGTCCACCCTAGTGCTGGTACTTCTTCCTTTGATCTTCCGCCTACTACAGATCGAGATGTTTCTACAGCTCTGCATCAGCCACTACCGTCTCCGTCTCAATCTTCGCTACGGCAAGAGATACAATTGGTCCACTCCTGCCAACACTAACCCACATCCAGTAGGATACTCCTCTCGGCACTAACGAACTAATCGTGCAGATGAACACCTCGTAGATTTGATTTTGACGTTTAGCTTTTTTGTGAATTTTTTCCATATTTGTATAAGTAACATTATAATTACCATTTTAACATTGTTATTGTGTGTGTCTTGAATTGATGAAGCTTCTGATTGTGAAATATATATATCAAGTGGAAAAATTTATAGTTTTAATAATTATTAAAATTTTTTTTTCGTGGTATTATATTTTTGCGACGGATTTTGAGATCGAACTGCAACCAAAATTATTAACCGGTATAATTTAAAATTGGCGACAGATCACCGACCAATCGCTTTTCATAAATTGTGATCGATTTGCGACCTCTATTCATAATTGCGAGCCGACACAATCTGCAAACAATTTTAACGATAGGGATTCAGAAGGAATACACGACGAAATAGCGACCGATATAAACTTTTGCGAACCCAATTTTGGGTCACTAATCTGCAACACTTAGAAATTCGGTGCAAAAAAAATCGTCGCCTGATTGGATTTATGCGACCGAGTTTCTATATTTATTAGTCCGCAAATTAGCAATTTTTTGTCAGATCTATCATTTTATTTTTGTTTGCAAAACTACATTAACTCTTTGTTTTTAAACTTTGTGGTTTCATTAAGATGTATGATTGCAGAGTTTCACAAAATTGCATCAAAGTTCTTTTATTTACACCTCATTTTTGTTAATTGCAATTATTAAGTTCTTGTGAATCAATTGGACAACAATAAGCTGGTTTAAAACCAAGGCGATAGGAGTTCCTATACCTTTCGCTATCGTAACCGAACTTCGGACCCCGTCTCTAGTTTAAACCAAGTTAATCGATTTCAAGAATCGACTATTTTGGAAATTTTTCCCATAAGGGCGGCGCTCCAAATTAATAAAACTCTTACCAAATGTAAGAGAACCATTTCTAAGGATTAAACGAATTGGGTTAAATAAAGAAAAACATTTACTCAATTAGAAATCAACGACAAAGCCCGTTCGACTCGTTTCTTTCTAATTCCACTTTTGAAACAACTACACGTTCTCAGAATCTATTTCTCAAATTAAAAAGGAATAAAAAAATTTAACTAAAAATAATTTACCTACATAAAACATCAACCAAACCCGTTCGAACTCAATTCTTCCAAATTTCATTTTTAGAAAAAATCACACATCCTCAGAATCTATTTTCTCAACTTAAAAAGCATAAAAAATATAATAAAAAGGATCTTTCAAAAGGATAAATGAACATATTTTCTTCCATTAAAAAAAAAACATAAAAATCTAAATTAGAGGACATAAACTAGAATTTAAGTTAAAATAAGGCTAATATAGAAAGATCTCATTATTCCCTCCTATTGTCAAATTTATATATACATACATACGTAGTAGATAGATAGAATTAGATAGATTTAGATAATTAAGAAATTATACATTAAATCAGTGGCTAATTGCAAATAACTTTTTTTGTTAGTATAATTTTTGTTTGAAAAAAAAGTCGGAGACATAAATAAATTAATTTAATTGAATCAAGTATTATATATATAATATAATTAATTTCTTTTTTGGAATTACTCTCCTTTGTTTATTTCAATATTTCAAATGGCATATTTAAATATCCTATGTGAAATATAAAATAATTAGGTACATCGTACCTTCTCAGTTTTTCTACCATTTGTATATTTCATTATTAAAATCAACTCTTCATCTATTCATTTTTGATTGTTGTTAAAAAAACTTTGCACTAACATTTTGTTTTCAACTTTGTGTTTCATTAAGATGTATGATTTGAATAGAGTTTTGAAAAAATTGCATCAAAAATATTTACACCTAATTTTTGTTAATTGCATTATTTAAGTTATTGTGAATCATTGGACAATGATAGGCCGATTTAAAATCGGGCGATAGGAGTGCCTAACACTTACGCTGATCGTATCGAACTTCCTGACCCCTGTCTCTAGTTTAAAACCGAGTTAAATCGATTCCAAAGAATCGACTATTTAGATAATTTTTTTTCCTAATAAGGGCGGCGACTTCCAAAATTAATAAAACTCATTATTTAAATGTAAGAGAACCATTTTCCCCAAGATAAACGAACGGGTTAAATAAAAAGAAAAATAATTTACTAAATAAAATCAACCAACCCGTTCGAGCTCAATTCTTCCAAATTCCATTTTTAAAAAAATCATACGTCCTCAGAAATCTATTCTTTTCTCAACTTAAAAAGATAAAAATATAATAAAAGCGAATATTCAAAAGGATAAGTGAAACATATTTTCCTCAAATAAAATGATTAAAAAAATATAAATAAAGGGCATAAATAGGAATTTAAGTTAAAACGAGGCTGATAAAAAAATCTCAATTAATTCCCCCCTATTGTCAAATTATATTGTAATAAATAACGTAAATAATAGATGTTAGGAATTAAAACAAATATACATAACATCAGTGGCTGATTACAACACTTGTTTTATAAATATAAATTTTGTTGAAAAAAAAAGTCGGAGACATAAAATAGAATTAATTTCATTGATCAATTGTATAATATATAAATTTCTTTTTTTTAAAAAGAATTATCTCTTTTGTTTTCTTCCATTATTTCAAAGCATACTGAAAAATAACAAAGTGGGAAACAAAATACTAAGGCATCATCATACCTTTCTTCATTTTCTACATTTGTATATTTTCAAATATTAAAAATTCACTTTCTCTATTTCATTTTTATTTTTGTTAACAAACTAACATTAACTTTTTGTTTCAACTTTGTGTTTCATTAAAGATATTATGATTGGAAGAGGTTTGAAATTGCATCAAAATGTATTTAACAACCAATATTTTTTTGGTTAATGCATTATTTAAGTTATTGTGAAATCATTGGGAAAACGAAGCTGATTTAAAACCGGGCGATTTAGGAGTGCCAACCACTTACGGCTATCACACGAACTCATCGGATCCCCGTCTTTGGTTTAAAAACCGAGTTAAGTCGAATTCTAAAGAATCGACTAGTTCGAGATTTTTCCAACTAAGGGCGGGCCGACTTTCACAAAAATTAATAAAAACTTCTTACTAAGTAAGAGAACCATATTTCCAAAGGATAAACGAACGGGTTTAAATAAAAAAAATAATTTACTAAATAAAATCCCAAAACCAAGCCAGTTCGAGCTCAATTCTTTCAATTCCAATTTTAGAAAAAATCATATGTTCCTCAGAATCTATTTCTCACTTAAAAGCATAAAAAAGAATAATTAAAAGGATCTTTCAAAAAGATTCTCCAATCAAAATGCATTAAAAATCTAAATAAAAGGATAAACTAGAATTTTAGAGTTAAAATGAGGCTTAATACAGCAATCTTGTTGTCCCCCTATTGTCAAAGTTTATATATATGTGTACAACGAGATAGAAGAATTTAGATATAAGACAATATATATAACCCATCAGTGGCTGATTAACAAATACTTGTTTATTAATATAAATTTTGTTTGAAAAAAAAGTCGGAGACATAACTAGATTTAATTTCATTGATCTATATATATATATATATATATATAAATATATATAATATATATATATATAATTATATAAATATATATATATATATATAAGCACATCATCAATCCTGTTGTCCAATGAATGGAAAACTAACGGTCCTTTTTCTCTTTTTCCGCCTGGAGTATATTAAAGTAATTAGTCAAGCCCAATAAATATAGGCCAAATGGGTCTCAATAATATTTGGCATAAAAAAGATAAAATTAATATTATCATCATCACTTTCCCACATGTGAAAATGCATCATGATGATTATCCATATTACAGTCAAAACGATAAAGAAAATGAAAGGAAAAGAAAAGTGATAATAAAAAGAAAAGTAAAAAGAAGGACAAGCTCAGTTGTCCTCATCTTCTTGTAAAGGCAGAAGGGAACCTAATTCTTCAAACTCATTATTTTTGTAAAAACGACAAATGCACTCATCAAACTGATCCATTATGGCAGGACCAAAGACTATTTATACCACAGTAAAAGGTCACCAACTAATTCAGGCACAGGAAAGGCCAAGCTACTATTCCCAACAGTAAGAAGCCAGGTTACTATTATCAACAATAAAAGTTAAAAAGATTTTTGTGCAGACAACCCTCTTCATACCACAGTAAAGAGTCAAGATTCGTGGCAGCAAGTCACATCGTCCACAGTAAAAAGTAAAAATTCGTGGAAGACAAGTCCTGTTCATTCAACAAGTAAAAAGCACAGAGTAAGATTCCTAAATTTTAATATATAACGAGAGCCTCTCCTCTTGTGAAGGTTCATTGTCCATATAGGCAATCCTACAGCCTAAAAGCCTTAGTTAGTCAAATTCTTCATCTCCCTCTCTTTCCAACGTCCCACTGTAAGGATTCAAGGTTAGAAGATATCTTAAACTTTGTAATCTAATCTTTTAAATTTTGTATAATGCTTATTTAATTTTGTAAATCAAAATTTTAATTTTTGTAATAAATAAGGTTTTATTATTTGATCTTCCACATCAGAAAAACTGTTTAAATTGTATGTTGATTTTATATTTAATGAATTATATAAGTATTCATATAAATCCAATTAATCATAGCATTTCAGTTCATAGTTATAATCTATATTTAAATATTTGTGTATGTATCTATATCAATCCTAGTAATAATCTTTCTTCTCTTCATATTTATGAATTTAATATTAATCTTTATATGTATACCACTAATTGGTGTTCCAAGACTAGTAATATAGGGTTCAGTGGACAATGCCAACACAAAATTGATATACTTCAAATGAAAACTTTATTAATGTTAAACAATAAGAAGTTTTAAACCATTTAGATCTGCTAATTGGTATACATATAAAACCTTCGTTTTATAACATATCATAGATAGTCTTGACTTGACATTGTGCCACTGAACCCGTTCCATTGAACCCGTGTAAGACCCATGAGTGAAGGGCAGTAAAAGGGTATAACCGGAGGGTATAACCGGACAGTTGTCATTAATATTTATGATATCTTACTTTATAAAATTGGTTCCTTTATTATGTAGATCCGGCTAGTAGTAATAGATCTGAAGACTTCAGATAACTCGATAATAAAAGGCGTAATAAATAGAATGAATTAATTTTACAAGAATTTTAGTAAAAGCTATTTTGCATGAATGGGAAATTCCTAAAAGCAATTGATGAATGGGAAATACCTAAAGTAGATAAAGAACAAATATATAAAGTTTCTAAATTTAATTTATGGAAAACTGATTATGTAATAAAAACCGAAGAACGAGATTTTCAATTAAGTAAACCATTTGAAAGAATTACACTTCTTTCTTCTAAAACATTACAACAACATAAAGCTAAAAAATATAAGTATAGTCATATAGGATTAATCCAAGTAGGTATAAAACCTTTAACTCGAGAAGGATTAAATATAAGTATATTAGCAGTAGTAAGAGATGCTAGATTTGTAAACTTTCAAGATTCTTTGTTAGGATCAGTTGAAACTAGTTTAAGTGAAGGAGCCATATCCTTTGAAGTATACCCAAATATGACTATCTCACTAAATGATTTAAACATTTTAGAAAGCATGGTCTTAGAAATTAAAACCCATAATTATAAAATGAAACAAGGATCAATTCCTATAGCATTAATATATAAAATTCATCATAAAGCAATGAACTCAGCTAATGAATTCAGCTTTTGGAACTAAATATAAATTACAACCTAAAATTGGAGAAACACGTTTTCTTCAAACAGATTTAACTAAAACAAACACTGTAATCCCTAAAACTATTCAGTGGAAGGATATCACACTTCCCGATGAATGGATTTTGGAAGGTTGTACCTCCTCCTATATTAGAACCAATTAAACCAAATGTCAATTTACAAAAAATTGAACAGTTTGAAGATGGTAAAGTTACACTAAAATTTAATAGGAGCCATAGTATGAGATATACAGGGTCATCTTCCTCTGTTACTACAGATGAAAATGATAAACCTAGTTCCTCTATACCTTCAGTAATCTATACCTTCTGTTATTTATGCAAAATATAAAGAATCTGAACCTAAACCGATTATTCAAACTTTTGTAAAACCTAGGTATTCTACTTCAGATATACCCAATTTAAATAAAATGAAAGGAGTTGATTATAGTTCTTCTATACCACAGGCTGTTTATAATCCTGTAACTAACTATGTTAATCAACAATCTAATTTGGTAAATTCATCTCCAGAATCACCAACAGCTTCGGCTATAACTGAAAATGTTAGTGCAATAGACAAAGAATTAAATGTTCTTACTAAAGAAAATATTGAAAAGAATTTAATAAAAGAAATATCCAAAACAAAAAATTTATTAAAAATAAAAAAGATATTAAAAACATATACTTTTGATACTTTTGGAAGAATTTTAAAATCTGAATAGTTAGACCATATAAGATTTAAAATAATCAAACTAAAATTAAAATTCTTGATTGGTTATGAACTTAATTCAAAAGGACAATAAACTTTGAGGAATAGCTCTTAACCCAATAACTATTAGAGACAAGGACCAGAGAATTTGTAGTAATGATCAAAACAATAGAAGAGTGATACAATTCAAAGTGATTTTCCTCCTAAAACAATTAGTAAATTAAAATATCAAGATAATGAAATAGTATGTGCACCATATAAAATAGCTAGAGAAAATGATACTGATAAAAAATTAATTGAACAAAATAATTTTAGTAATGCGAGTTTAATTTGTTTAAATACACAATTAAAAAAGATTGAACATTTACTCCAAGATAAACCATTAGTAAATGAACAAAGGACAATTAATTAGTATAATTCAAAAGGAAGGATTACAAATATGTCATGATCTAAAACTTCAAAGAACAATAAAATATGAAATGCAGAAACCTAAAAAAGAAATAGGATCTTTTTGTAAACAATTTGACTATAGTATAACTTCATTCAGCAACTAATCAACATGTAGCTCCTGACACTACTGAAGCCTCTAGAAATATAAACACTATAGAAGAAAACACCAACTCTGATGACAGCGAACTTGACTCAGAAAACGCTAAACAATTTGAGTTAAATCCTATAAATCATCATCGAGAAATAGTAAATAGGGCACCAGACTTAGGCATTATTGATAAACCTAACATTATATCTCAATTTAAAAATAATGCTTCAACAATCTATGATGGAACATAGATGGTTTAAGTGAATATAATATATTAAGTATTTTGTAACAAATGACCATGGCTGCAAATGCTTATAAAACGCAGTCAATTATTTCTGATAAAGCTATAGCAGAAATCTTAATTGCTGGGATTTTACTGGACAACTTAAAGGTTGGTGGATTTACCACCTACTGACCAACACATGAAGACAATCTAAATTCAATAAAAGTGGATGAGACGAAAACCCCTATATTTGGATGAATGGTGAAGTAATTCAGGATTGCTGTGTCATTCTCTTAATTCTCACTATCTCATTTAACATTTTATTGGTTGTCCGTCTCAACAATAAAAGATAAAAATGCAAGAATTATTAGTTAATCTAAAATGTAGAAATAATTTAGGTGATTTTTCAAACTTATAAAACAACTTTTTTCTACACCGATTAATGTTAAGGATTAATGTTAAGGGAAGATTCTAACCAAAGCTTTTGGAAAGAAAAGTTTTTGGCTGGATTACCTTATTTTTTGGGTGAAAAAGTTAGAAATCATATAAAACAACAGTATGGACAACCTATACCTTATAGTAAATTAACTTATGGTCAATTAATTAGTATAGTTCAAAAAGAAGGATTACAAATTTTTTAAATGAAAAATTTTTGAAAATAATTTTTCGGGTCATTTCACATATAATTTGCTAAAATGGTGTTTTAATGAATAAAAGAAAAAAAAAAAAGGAAGTAATTTTTTATGGTTTTGTACCTCCGCACTTTATTTTTAGTCGCATGAATGCAATGGTTTCTAACATAAGATGCTATGCTAGATTCTAAATAGATATAGACATACGATAGTTTTAGTTAAGACAATTGGATTTTATTATTTTTGGGAGTAAATAGATTTTTTTAGAGATTAATATATATATATATATATAACTAGTTCAATGGTCTTTTAAACTTTTATCAGATTGTTTAACTAGTTCATACCAATCAAAGAATTTAATAAAAAATTACATGAATTAAATTTGGAAGAAAATGTTTTAAATAAAATATACGAACTCTATATTGATTCGGATTCCTCGGAATCTGAGACTAATGAAAGTGAAAAATCAAATTTGATGAATTAGGAACTACTTTCACAGTTCTTCCAGTTCATCAAAATTTTCTTTTTAAAACATGTTATCTAAAGATCCTAAAGATCAAAGTAATTTATTAACAGTAGTTAATGGAATTGAAGATCAAGAAATTAGAGCTAAACTTCTTAAAAAACTAATAAAAAGTTTTGAAGACGAAGATGCCGTAAAAAATATTACTCCTAAAATTCAGTCTAATACTTATGATTTAATATGATTTAACTACCATTTTAAATAAAAACCAACCTAAAAAGGTCGATATAGATGACTCTACTAAAGAATTATATAAAGAAATTAAGATGCTAAAAAATGAAGATTAAGTAAAAGAATTAAAAACCCAACTTCAACAAAATTCTAAAAAAATAAAAATACTAGAATCCCAACTTATTTCCAGTTCTTCCTCAGAAGAAGACGAATCAGATAATAATTTAAATGGACAAATAAATGAATTAGATGAAGATGTAGATTGTAATTTTCTCAATCTATTACAAGAAATTACTTCACGAAAATATTTAGTAAAAATAAACATTCAAATAAAGGATTTTGTGATAGATGCAATTGCACTCTTTGACACAGGTGCAGATTTAAACTGTATAAAATCTGATCTAGTTCCTAAAAGATATTGGTTAAAGCACCAGGCTCACCAGCCAACAAATCTAAACTTGAAATTATAGGAAAAACAGACGCAATAAATCATTAAATTTCAAGCCTTAGAAATAAACACAGTAATTTTTACTTTCACCTCAAGATAAATTATATGGTAATATTAGGCCACTCCATTTATAAATTCATCACACCATTATTCAGTTAAGAGGATTTTGTATTACAATTTAAAATAAAAAATTGTTAAGGCTCAACTGGAATTTACGGAAAAAAACCTTAAAAAGAAACAATAAATTTATTAAACTCATTCAATTTAAAATGTTAGAAATAATTCTTTTAATCCAAATCTAAAGAAGAACAACTTACCAAAGATTTGAAAAATTAATGCATGTTTAAATTAGCAATTAAAAAACCCAATTAAAATTCTTGATGATATCCAAAATAAAAATCTCAACCCTAAAAAATTTTTATGGAAAACCAATATTATGTGCTGACCAATCCAAATTTGCTTTTTGCGAATACGTTAAAACAAAACACATAGTGGACTTACCATATGAAAAAGATTTTGATGAAAAACCATTAAAACTAAAGCTCGAACCAATTCAGATGAGTCCTGAATTGATTAACCATTGTAAAAATGAAATATCAAGGAATTTACTTATAAAAAATTTAATTTCTAAATCTAGAAGCCCATGGTCCTTTTTGCAGGCTTTATTCATGTAAATAAAAACGACTGAAATAGAACGAGGTGCTCCCAAAGATTTAGTAATTAAATTATAAAACCATTAAATACAGCTTTAAAATGGATTAGGTCTCCCATAAAACCGTGGATTTTTCAGCGACCACTTGAGATACCTCAGAACATGTTTTACGGCATGGGACCCGGCCAAAGGCACAGACAGCCACCATATCTTGCCTCACGACAAGGCCAACCCCCGCGGTGGCTAGCCGCCCGGGGTCCTGGTAGGGTAAGAGCCAGTATTTCGTCACAGGTCACACTGTGAGAACCCCATTTATTACCCTTTTAATTTCTGATGTGGAATATGTATGATATTTTTAACCCATATTCTAAATTTTGTATTGTTTATATTGATGATGTGCTTATATTTAGTACAACTCTAGAAGATCATTTTAAACATTTAAAACATTTTGTATGTTATCGAGGAAAAAATCGCGTTTAGCATTAAACGTAAAGCTAAAATGGATTTGTTAAAACTAAAAATAGATTTTTAGGGACATCATATAGAACAAGGTATGATTCGAAATCCCTAATAGGAATAGAGCACTTGTTTTTGGGTGTAAAAATTTCCTGATTGAATGATTTCTAATAAACCCCAACTAATAAACCCCAATTATAACGTTTTCTTGGTTGTTTAAATTATGTAATTGATTTTTATCCAAATTTAAATTGCATGATAAAACCTTTACATAATAGACTTTGTAAAAATGCTCGTCCTTGGACAACTCAGCATACTCAACTCGTAAAAAAGATAAAATCATTAGTAAAAGAAATTTCTTACTTATATATTCCTGATCCTAATGCTTTTAAAATTGTTGAAACTGATGCTTATAATATTGGTTATGGAGGCATTTTAAAACAAAAAATTAATGGTAAAGAAAGAATAATCCAATATACTTCAGGTCATTGGACTTCAACTCAATTTAAAATTATTCTACCATTACAAAAAGAAATTTTCAAGTATTGTTTATTGTATAAATCAAATTTTCAATCTGATTCTTTTTTAAATCCAAAATTTTTACTTCGTATTGATTGTAAATCTGCAAAAGACGTTTTGCAGAAAGATGTCCAAAACCTTGCCTCTAAACAAATTTTTGCTAGATGGCAAGTGCTTTTAAGTATTTTTGAATTTGACATAGAGTATATTAAAGGTAATGATAACAATATTCCAGACTTTCTAACTAGAGAATTCTTACAGAACAATGGGAAGAAAGAAGGATAAAGAGTTATCAAATCCGTTGATGGCTGTGGATTTGCCAAAAATCCAATATAAATCTACTAGTAATATACATAAATGGTTTGATAAAAATTTACCACCTCTCCTTAAAGACTTAAAAAAGGATGAGGGAAAAAACTTTCTCCAATCTCCTTGAAGTAAATTAAAGCACTGCCAGGGAAATGGACCTCTTCAACAGAGGACCCAGCGTATGTCTTCTAAATCTAAAGCGATCGTATCCGCTCTGATTACGGCTACTCTGTTCTCAAACGGTTAGACAGTAAAGAGTTATCAAATCGTTGATGGGTGTGGATTTGCAAAAAATCCAATATAAATTCTTACTGGTAACTACTACATAAAATGGTTGATAAAAATTTATTTTGATTTTTTGAAATCGAAGTTAGGATTGGTTATAATCATAATAATCCTTGGCAAACTTATAAAAAACTTATATCTGAGAATCTGGTTTTTTATGCCAACAGATTTGTCAAAAACCTCAGGCCTATTATGCTTATTATAATAATATATTATTAGATACTGAATCAGTAAACATCAAACATACTTTTGATAAAAATGGAATAATTTCCTATTCTTCTATAAAAATAATATTGACATAATGAGAAAAATTATATTTTCTGTTAGTTAATGCTTATTCTGGTAACCATATCATTATCACATCACCCACCTACCAGTTACTTATATAATTATTTTGATTATAAAGCAGCGTGGGATAAAGTTTTTTGTCTTCAAAACCCCACAGCTACACATTCATGGTTAATATATTTTGATCAAAATATACGCATTGATTTAAAATTCCCAAATTGGTTTAAACGATGGTGGCAATTTAAAGGAATTTCCGAGGAAATCATTCCTCCTGATATCCATTCTTTGTACCAGTTCTTTAAAACCCATTATAAACCTAAACCTGAAGAAGTTCATATTCCTTCTTTGATGTATTATTGTATGACCTTCTTCACTCCATGGGTATATCAATGGTATTTTGATTATCAGTATGAACACTAAACGGTACTCAAACAGCTAGCAACTACCAAATCAATTAATTTTGTCAAACATATTCTTCCATGCACATCTATTAATATTTAAGCAATTTTCTGCAATATTTGTATTACATAGAATAAGCACCTGTAGTGCTATTGACAGGAAAGAAACATTGCAATTCATTAAAAGAACTTATTAAGTATAATTCTTAATTAAATGAAGCAGTCACACGAGAAGGAAGTAACGGTAAGATTACAAGTTATACAAAAGTCCTATTTATACACCAAAATTAACTTGCCTAATACACAAAGCTAATTTGACTTGCAAGCTAAGTAAAGTAATTGAAATGTGAAATCCATTCATCGTCTAATTCATATTTCTCATGTGGGAAACTGGTTGGTAGCAAATCAAAACAAAAATAATCGTAAATATTCACCTTGTTATTTAAATCTTTTGATCTGATATTGCAATATACGAATATTATATTTCGCATTGACTTACTTAGACCCGATCTATAAGTCTACCCATAAATTATATTAATGGAAAAAATATATATATTTTTCATTGGCTTGAAAGAAGGACACATCATCGTCCTCATCTTATTCTGAATCACTGTAAACAGGCAGAAGGAACCTTATTCCTTCACTCTTTGTAAAATACCCAATCAAAGCAGCACACAAGTTTTTAGTAAAAGGCCAATTTAGCAAAAGTAAAATACAGCTCGGCACAGCCAAAATCGATTCAGCAACAGTAAAAGTCCACTCAGCAACAGTAAAGGTCCACTCAGCAAACAGTAAAAGTCCACTTGCCAACAGTAAAGGTCAACTTGGCACAGTAAAAGCAAACAGTAGAGATTCTCCGACAAAGACTACTGTTCACCAACAGTAAAAGCAAACAGTAGAGATTCTTCGCACAGAGACTACTGTTCACCAACTAGTAAAAGTCAAATAGTAAAGAATATTCCCAAAATTTTTTATTTAAGGGAGCCTTTTCCCCTTTGTGGAAGGGATCGTAGTAAACTCATTAATATAGCATATTATTTCAATCTAGCGTAGTTATTCCCTCTTCAAACTATCTCCTCCTTTCCCAGTATCGATTGCTAAAAGGATTTCAAGAGGTATGAAAGTCTTAATTTCTTGTAAGTTAACAATTAGTTAAGTTATCATTTTAAAACGGTATTAACATTTTGTATTTAAAAATCATTGTTCAATACTTATTTGTTATTTTCAATTATTTATTTTTAGTCAATATAATTTGCTACTTTCAAGAGCACCTCTGTTAAAGGCTTCATTCTCATTCCGTCCCTCCACCACTCTGCGACTTTAGTTCTGGGGAACCCAGGCTAAGGTTGCAAGGAACCAAACCTTAATTAAAATAAAATCAATTAAAATTGGTTGAGTATAATGATAAAATATAATTTATTGTGATTTTGTATGTTTGTATATAAGTTATGCTCTGTGGTTGCAAACCTTAGTGTGATCTTCCACCATCAGAAATATCTATGTCTTGTCTGTTTCTTATAATAAATACTATTAAAATAAAAAGTCTTTGGTATATCAGCTGGAAACACATTAAACCTTCCTGGTGTTTATCATTTGCACTTTGATAAACAACGGGAAAACCTTGCTGATACAACGCTACGTACCAAGAAATAGTAATCATTCTATATGATTATAAATCCTATTGATAATGAGTGTATATTATTATGACAAATATATATTAATGATATCGTTGATTAAATATGTATATTGATAATGATCGGCTGCTTAGGTTCATGGCTTATTTCATAGGTTCTGATATGTCAGATATGTTTATTAATTGCATAACTATTAAAATCAACCTTTCAATATCTGAGTTCTGAATATATTAAGTTGATTTTAATATTTACAAATTAATTACAACATATCCATACATATTTCAAAACCTATATTAAAGCATGAACTAAGCAGCGATCATTATCAATATACATATTAATCAAGATATCATTAATATATATGTCAAATAATATACTATTCTCAATAGGATTTATAATCATATAAATCATTACCTATTTTCTTGGTACGATAGCGTTTTATGTAGCACAAGGTTTTCCCTTGTTTACTTTAAAAAGTGCTAATGATAACACAGGCGACGGTTATGTGATTTTCCAGGCTTGAGTATACCAAAGATTTTTTTTTAATTTTAATAGATTTATTATTATAACATTATACAAGAATGATATTTCTGATGTGGGAAGATCACACTAATGGGTGAGCAACCACAGAGCATTACTTAATAATACAACATACAAATAACACAAATAAAATTTAATATTTGAGTCAGATTCATTAACTCAACCAATTTCTAATTGATTTTCATTTTAATTAAGGTTTCTAGGGTTCCTGCCAACCTTAGCCTGGGTTCCCCAGGATACTAAGTCAGTGTGAGTTGGAGGGAGACATATTATAGAGAATTGAAGCCTTTAACAGGGCTTATAAAAGTAGCAATTTATTATTGACTCAAAATAAATAATTGAAGATAACAAAATAGTATTACCAATATTTTACAATACAAAAATTTAACAACTTTAAATGATAAACTCTAAACTAGTTTTAACTTACAAGAATTAAGACTTTCAAACCACTTGAATCCTTTACAATCGAAACTGTGGGGAAAGGGAGAGGTAGAATAAGTTTAAGGTAGGTAATAACTACGCCTAGACTTGAAAGCTATATGCGTATATTATGAGTTTACTTTACATGCCTTCACCAAGGGGGAAAAAGGCTCCCCCTTAATATAAAAATTTGGAATCTTTACTATTTACTTACTGTTGGATTGCAACCGTGAACAGTAGTTCTCTCGTCGAAGAAATCTCTTACTGTTGCTTTTACTGTTGCGTGAACAGTTAGTCTCTGTCGAAGAATCTCTACTGTTGCTTTACGTGGTGAACAGTATAGTCTCCTGTCGAGAATCCCCTTACTATTTGCTTTACTAGCGCCCAAAGTTGACCCTTTACTGTGGCGTACGTGGACCTTTACTGTTACCTTTTGAGTGGACTTTACTGTTTTGGCGAGCTTTGGACATGTTGGACCGAGCTGTATTTTAATACGTGCTTCTTGCTAATAGTGTGTGTCTTTTACTAAAATTAACTTTTTGCATTTAGTTTTTTATTTGTGACTTGACACTGGCTTTGATATTGAGGGTACTTTTTATTAACAATTATCTGTGAATAGTGAATAAGGTTCCTTAGTCTGATCCTGTTTGCCTACAAAGTTTGAATTCATGAATTATAAGATGAGGACGATGATGT
>NW_023591453.1:962211-976810 GCF_014843425.1 Jatropha curcas | reverse complement strand
TGTCGGTGATGCGTGGATGGGATACGATATTTTGTCTTCAAAATCCCAGCCACTACTCATTCCTGGTTAAGTAATATTTTGATCAAAAATATACGCACTGAAATTTAAAAATTTCCCAAAATTGGTTTAAACGAGTGGTGGCAGTTTTTAAAAGAATTTCCGAGGAAATCATTCCTTCATGATATCCTATTTTTGCTACCAGTTTCTTTTAAAACCCGATTATAAACCTTAAATCCTGAAGAAATTCATATTGCCTTTCTTTGATTGTTATTATTGTATGACCTTCTTTACTCCATGGTGTTATATCAATGTATTTTTGATTATCAGTAATGTTCCAGGAAAGCCATAAATTCCCATGATAATAAAAGACATAAAATTTAAATGGTGGGGATCATTCAAGAATGTCCAGCCAATCTGAAACATAAAATTTAGTCAATGGATGTCCGCAATAATTATCCAGCCCATCTTAAACCAGTTTTACCTATTGCCCATACATAGCTATTCAGGACTAACCCCCAGTTTTGGTATTCAAAAAGCCCAGATGTCAGGCCCGGTTAAGCTGCCAGCCAAACAGCCAGAAGAATATAGATGATCTGTCAAGATGTTCTGAAACAACTCTCAACCAAGTTCAAATCAGCCCACATTAAAACCTATCCACCAGTAAAGCCCCAAAGTGCATCCTGCCAGCTAAATCTTCAAACACTACCACCATAAAAGCCAAGGGTAAAATGCGTTTTACCATCATCCGCTCATCATCTAGTTCATCTCAGTGAACGAAAGTGATGACATGCGATATCATAAAAATCAACGTAAAGCAGGTAAAAAAGAAAAAAAGAAAAAAAAAAAGAGAAGTTAAAACAGGAAAGAAAAAATTAAAAAGAAAAGAAAGCTAAAAAAGAAAAAAAAAGGAAAAAAAGGAAAAAAACCCCAACATCATCGTCCTGCATCTTATTCTGAATCATTGTAAACATGCCAGAAGGAACCTTATTCCTTCACTCTTTGTAAAAACCACCTCAATCAAAAGCGGCACACATAGTTTGTTAGTAAGAAGCCAACTTAGCCAATAGTAAAGGATAGCTCGGCCCACAGCCAAAAATCAACTCAGCAAATAGTAAAATCCCACTCAGCAAACAGTAAAAGTCCATCAGCAAACAGTAAAGGTCCACTCTGCCAACATTAGGAAGGTCAACTTGGAAAAGTAAAAGCAAACAGTTAGAGATTCTCCGACAGAAGAAGACACTGGCTTCACCAACAGTAAAAAACAAACAGTTAGAGATTCGTCCGACAGAAACTACTGTTCACCAACAGTAAAAGCAAAACAGTAGAAGATTCTCCGACAGAAACTACTTGTTCACAACCAGTAAAAGTAAATAGTAAAGATTCCAAACAATTATATTAAGGGAGCCTTTTCCCCTTGTTGAAGGCATCGCATTTAAGCACCTAATATAGGATTATACTTCCAATCTAGGCCGTAGTTTTATTCTCTCCCTAAACTATTCCCCTCCTTTCCCAGTTTCGAATTGTAACAGGCAATTACAAGTGGAAAGTCTTAAAGATTCTTGTAAGTTAAAAACTAGCTTATGTTTATCATTTAAAGTTAATTTTTGTATTTAAATATGCTAATACTATTTGTTATTTCAATTATTTATTTTTAGTAAATATAAATTTGCTACTTCTTTAAACCCTGTTAAAGCTTCATTCTCTTTCTCCCGTCCACACTCTGACTTAGTTCTGGGGTCCCAGGCTAAGGATGCAGGAACCTCAACCCTTAATTATTAAAATATAATTAATTTAAAATTGGTTGAGTTAATTGATAAATATTTAAATTGGATTTGAGTTTTTTGATTGTTTGTATAAAGTATGCTCTGTGTTGCCCACCTTAGTGTGTGATTCTTCCACATCAGAAATACATTGTTGTATGTTCAGTAAACATATACTGTTCACTTACTGTTCAGATTAAAAATTATATTGATTCATCTTTAAACATAATTACTATTTCAAATTAAAATTCTTGGTATATCATCTTGGAAACAATAACCTCCTGGTGTTTGATCATTGCATTGATAAACAAGGCGAAACTTTGTGCCTAAACGCCTACGTACCAAGTTAATAGTAATGATTATATGATTATAAATCCTATTGATAATAGTATATTATTTACATATATATTAATGATATTTTGATTGAATTATGTATATTGATAATTGATCGTTTGTTTAGTTCATGCTTATATAGGTTTTAATAGTATGATATGTTTATTAATTTTATAAATAATTAAAATCAACTTAATATCTGAATCTGAGTAAAGTTGAGTAAACGGTCCTTTTCTCTTTTGTGGTATCAGAGCCAAAACGCGTCATTAAAATCTTGTGAATAAAATTGTATATCTTTAAAATTTCAAATCGAAACAGTGTTTGATTTCTATAAATACGTTAAATTTGATTCTACGCCAGTAAGTGTTTTTCAACAGGTACAATCAGATATACTTCCTCATCATAGCATAAAAATTTAAAATCTTTTATAATATCCACAAGTGGTGCTGTTATACAACAGAAGTATTTATTTTTTAAAATTATTAGTTTCCTTTATATAATAAAGTTAAATCCATTTTGAATATCAAATTAAGTATTGGGTATGCCCGTTTGCAACTTTGTTAAAGTATTTGTATGCCATTTTGTACCATCCGACTTGCCATTGTGGAAACCCATGAGTAAGTCCCGAGGAAAGGTATCTAGTATAGGTATGGTCCCCGGTTAGACAGGATTAGGGTAATCAGGCTCAGACCGGCTACTTAAAGTAAGGCACTGGACCGCCGACTATTTGGTTAGCTAAAATGATCCTTTGTTATATAAATTAATTAATTAAATATTATAAATAAATGTTTCTGCATCTTCAGACACTCATCGGATAATTCATTAATATATATAAAATTAAATTCCTAATGTAAAGCTATTGATGATTGAGAAATCTTTAAAATAAATAAAAAACATTATCATAACTAATATCTATAGAAAAAAGAAATTAATTAAAGATAGAATTAAAATCTCTTAAACCAAGAAGGTTTTTAAACACATACTCTTATTCACAGAAATTACACAACCTTTAAATTTAATTAAAAACTAAAATAAGATTTCTTAAAAAACGGTCTAAATTTTGAAGAAATTTAAAAGAAGAATATTTCAAATTATTTAGATCAAAAATCAAACTGAAATAAAATCTGTTTTGATTGGTAACATTAATTCAAGATGATAAAGATAATGCAAAATTTAAATTCAGTTCCTATAAGAAATAAAAAATCTTGATTATAAAAATATAATTTGTTACAAGTGTAATCAAAAAGGACACTACATATATATATGTTAAATCTAAAACACCTAAAGTCTAAAGGTGAATTTGTCCAGTATTTAAAAAATCAATTTAAAACAACTTATTTATTAAATCTGAGACTACTCAAACAAGTTTAGCTCTTAACACCCTTCAAGCATCTAATAGTCAAGAACTCCCTATACTATCCTCGCCCAATTAAACCTAACAATAGAACTATCATGTTCGTGTGGCTAAAATTGGAAAAATTACATAGATCTTAAGTTTTTGTAAATTAAACCCCCATTTTTCGTAAATTCCAAAAAGAAAAAATCTCAAAACGGAGAAAAATCCGGATAAAATTAAGAATTCAATTTGTTATACTTGTGGTTATTAAAGGACATCAGTCAATAATTTGGTTGTAAAAAAACCCATTACATTAATATATCTATATAATAAATATAATACTATATTAGTTAGATACAAAAATTAAATCAATTTACCACAGAATTTAAATGATATCAAATAGAATTAAACCAATTTCGAAAAACTCCTATTAAAGCATACAATGTCTTAGTAAAAGAACAAATCGAAAAAAAATTTTGATAAAAGATTATATCTAATAATATATATATAATCTTAGTAAAATGCAAAAGATATAAAAACTTTTATACTTTTGAAGAATTAATATCTATATATATATTCTATTAAAGTAAACAACCCATATATATATTTATCAAATTTCTTGATTGGTATACTTGTAATTAAAAGAAAATAAGACTGAAACATGTAAATATTATTAACGAAATACAATTAAACTTTTTCATAATTTCTCAGACAAGTTAAAACAAGATTTTGTCAACATATTAATAAAGAACATATTAAGCTAAACTACTATATCTTGCAAACCCCTCAAGCATCTAACGGAACATACAATATAATAGAAGAAAACACCAACTTTCTTATTGTTAGTGAAAACCATTTTTGACTCAGAAGAGTTTTAAACAATTTGAAAAACCCTATCAAATCATCAAGAGAACAATAGTAAATTAGGCACTCTGATTTAGGGTAATTATTGTTTATATATATCTCTATATATATCTATATTAAAATCAATTCAAAATAATGCTTCAACAATCCTATGAATGGAAACAATAGATGGTTTAACGTGAACTATAATCTATTATTTAATATTTGCAACAAAATGACAAATGGCTGCCAAATGCTTTATAAAACTCAGTCACTTTCTATATCTGATTAAATCTATCGCAGAAATCCTCATTGCTGGATTTACTGCGTTACAACTTTTATATAGGTTGGTGGGATTATCACCTAACTGACCAAAACATGAAGAAATTTTAAATAAAATTCAAGCTTAAATGCGATAATGAGTAACCTAATATTTGCATGGAGTTATTCTATATTTTCAGGATGCTGTCTGGAACCCTTTAATATTATCTCTCTATTTCATACATGTAAATAGGAATTCCATCCACTTAAAAGATTTAAAAATTGCGTTGAATTATTAAGTAATCTTAAATGTCAAAAATTAAGTTGATTTTCAAAGAATATAAAACCACTTTTCCTTACAAGATTAATGTTAAGGGAAGATTCAAATTCATAAGCCTTTTGGAAAGAGAAGTTCTTAGCTGGACTACCTTTTCTACTCCTTAGGGTGAGAAAATTAGGAATTCTACAAAACAACAATTTGGTAAGTCCAATTCCGTATTATACATTGAGCTTATGGGTATCAATTATACTATAGTAATCATCAAAAGCATGATTAACAAAATCTGTCATAATTTTAAAGATTCCCAATTTAAATTAAAAATCTGAAATGCGTTAAAAACTCAAAAAGGCATTAGGATCCATTTTGCCTAAACAATTTGGTTTATGACATGACTTCTACCAAACCTTTGTAGTGGTCAGTGTTCGTATATCAAATTATCTTCACTAAAATCCTTATAAAAAATTTAACCTGTTATATTTTTTGGCAAAACTGAGGAACATACGTCTAAAGTTATGTCAAAGAAAACCATCTTATAAATTCTGAACCTCATAAAACATATTTAGAAAAAAACAACCACATAAATCTTCAGGTAAAATCTTCTTTTAAAATTTAACTTGTGTTCATTGTTGTAACCAGATGGTTCATATTCTAAAATTTGTGTCGATTTAACAAAAAATTAAATTGTTACCATTTAAAATTAGAAAAAGAAATATTAAATACAAAATTCCGTAAATTATAAATCTCGATTCAGACACTTCAGACTCTGAGTCTATAAATCTGCATAAACTCGAAAAAACAACCAGTTCACTCGAATAAAATATTTTTATCTTTGTATTTCTTAGTAAAAATCCGGATTGCAAAAGTTTTAAATTATGCCGAATAAAATATTCATATTCCATTTATAAAGTTATTTTGGACATTTTTCTGATTACATATCAGTATATTTAAACTTTGTATTTTGCTGTACAATATATTTTGTTATTGTATTCTGGACTCTCTAGAATTCTTACAGCAACTTGAAAGGACAAGCAGGGAATACATGTTCTCTCAAACCTCTAAACTCCTCTTAAAAACTTTTCCTAAAACAGCTTTCCCCCGCCATAGTAAATCATCAACAGGACTTCTTAAAGGAATGATCAAGGGATAATCTCTTCGTTCCACAGAAGAGTAAGGTTATGGCCTCTAAACCTTAAAAAAGCCGTATCATACCCAGATCATGTTTGTATGGCATTCCGTCTCAAACGGTTAGACAGTAAAGAATTATCAAATCCCTGGTTAATGCTTGTGGATTTTTGCCCCAAAAATCCAAATATATTGATTTATTTAATTGTTTTGCTCAGGGCTATATGTAAAGACGTCTGTTGATTAAATTGTTTAATATCACTATTTTAAAAACCCAGACCCCAAAAGCGGAATAGGCTGGGCTTTCTTTTTGCGCCTGGTTATATTATAGGTTATATTAGCCAACCCATATAATGCCCAATGTCTCAATAATATTTTGCCTATAAGAAAAGATAAAGATTATATTTGATCATTCATCACCTTCACCTTCACCATGCGATAGTTACATTCATGATGATCATTCCATTTTATTAAAGTCAAAAGATAAAAGATAAATCAAAGAAAAGAAAAGTGAAGAAATAAAAAGAGTTAAAAAGAAGGACAACTCATCGCCCTCATCTTCTTATGCTCTAAAAGGCCAAGAAGGAACCTTATTCCTGCAATCCACATCAGAAAATTGTAAATTTGTATGTTGATTCTGAAGTAAAATTCATTATTGTTTAAAACTGATCATCATCTTTTATATTCATTTATTCTCATTCAGCGATCATTATCAATATACATATTAATCAAGATATCATTAATATATATGTCAAATAATATACTATTATCAATAGGATTTATAATCATATGTATGATATGTTTATTAATTTATAAATATTAAAATCAACTTAATATCTGAGTCTGAGTAATTAATTAAACGGTCCTTGTATTTATATTGTCCAATTATAGGCAATCCTAAGCCCAAAAGCTTAGTTAGTAAACCCCTCTCCTCTCTTTCCAACGTCCACTGTAAGGATTCAAGGTTAGTTCAAGGTTAGAGATTCTTTAAACTTGGATAAGTCTAATCTTTTAAATTTTGTATATGTCTTTCAATTTTGTAAATCAAATTTAATCTTTGTAATCAAATAAAGTTTTATATTTTGTTTGTAAACTGCTACTTATTAATTGCCCTGTTGAAGGCATCCTTCTCTTCTCCCTCCACACTCTGACTTAGTTCTGGGGATCCCAGGCTAAGGTTGCAGGAACCCTAAACCATATAAAATTAAAAATAAAATCTTTGGTTGAGTTAATTGATAAATATTAAATGTATTTGTGATTTGTTTGTTGGTATAAGTATGCTCTGTGGTTGCGACTTCGGTTGATCTTCCACATCAGAAATACTGTCTTGCTTGATGTAAAAAGAATTATTCTTTAAATAGTACTTTCGATTTAAACAGTACTTGTTTGTGTACTATTAAACTGAAATTAAATATTTTGTATGTTAAATTATTCTGAAATCAAGACTTCCGCGTTTTGTTGAACAAAAGAGAAAGGACCGTTTAATTACTCAGAATTAGATATTAAGTTGATTTTAATATTTATAAATTAATAAACATATCATACATATTAAAACCTATAAACATAGATGGTTTAAGGGAATATAAACCATATAAGTTTGCAACAAATGACAATGGCTGCAAATGCTTATAAAACACAGTCAATCATTTCTGATAAAGCTATAGCAGAAATCTTAATTGCTGGATTTACTAGCCAACTTAAAGGATGGTGGGATTATCATCTCACTGACCAACAACATTTAGAAATCCTAAATTCAATTCAAATATATGATGAAGGTGAACCTATATATGATGAAAATGGTGAAGTAATTCAAGATGCAGTGAATTATGAGTTTAAACCTTGTAGATAAATACGTGGGCTCTAGTGCTGGTCTGGCCTACAGAAACGAGTCGTGACAGATTGTTAATAATGATAGTTTCATTGATACTTTTACAAATGATTATTACATATGACTTATAATTGAGTGTAGAAACATATTTGTGATGAACTCCAACAACAACTTGGGAAGAAAAGTTTTAGCTGGATTACCCTTATTTCTTGGGAGAAAAAGGTTAAGAAATCATATTAAACACGAACATGGTCAACCTATACCTATAGTAAATTACCTATGACAATTAATTAGTAATAATTCAAAAGGAAGGTTTACAAATTGTCATGATTTGAAACTTCAAAAGAAATTTTAAAAATAGAAATGAACAAACTAAAAAGAATTAGGATCTTATTGTAAAGCAATTGATTATGAACATCACATCTCCTCAAGAATGTGAGGTCAGTGTTCTAAAAACCATAAACCTAATAAAAATTATAAAAAGAACATTATCATGACGATGTTCTAATAAGAATTCATAAACTTCTTATAAAAACGATTTGACATGTTATTACATGTGGTAAGAAGGGACATACGTCCAACTTTTGTAAATTCAATAAAATTAAATGTATTTAAAATTAGAAAAAGAATTTGGAAATAAAATCTATAAACTGTATATTGATTCAGATAAATTCAGAAATCTGAATTTAGAAAAATCAAAATTGATGAATTAGATTCAACAACTAGTTCATCCTGAATAGTACTTTAAAAGATGTTGAGTGTGGAGGGAGAAGAGAATGAAGCCTTTAACAGGGCTTTAAAAGTAGCAATTTATATTGACTAAAATAAATAATTGAAATAACAAAATAGTATTACAGTATTGAAATACAAAATTTAAACTTTAAATGATAAACTGAAACTAGTTTTTACTTACAAGAATTTAAGACTTTCAACACTTGAATCCTTTACAATCGAACTGGGAAAGGAGGGAGATAGTTTAAGGAGGGAATAATTACGCCTAGATTGAAGTATATGAGTTTTTATTCGATGCCTTCACAAGGGGAAAAGGACTGTTGGTGAACAGTAGTCTCTGTCGGAGAATCTCTTGAAAAATATGTTAAAATATTTTTTTAATATCTGTAGGTTCCAGACTCCAAACCCCTTCCCTCGTTTCTTTAACTTCTAATTTCTGCTCTTTAATAGGTTTATAATGTTATTCGTAATGCTGTATTTGAGAAAATTGTAATTGTGTAATAATGTATTATAGTTTGATAATATATTTCTTTGGGATTGATTTGTGTAGACTAATCTATGGATCTATCCATAAATCAAGCCAATGAAAAATATATATATTTTTTCCATTAATATAATTTATGGGTAGACTTATAGATCGGGTCTAAGTAAGTCAATGCGAAATATAATATTCGTATATTGCAATATCAGATCAAAAGATTTAAATAACAAGGTGAATATTTACGATTATTTTTGTTTTGATTTGCTACCAACCAGTTTCCCACATGAGAAATATGAATTAGACGATGAATGGATTTCACATTTCAATTACTTTACTTAGCTTGCAAGTCAAATTAGCTTTGTGTATTAGGCAAGTTAATTTTGGTGTATAAATAGGACTTTTGTATAACTTGTAATCTTACCGTTACTTCCTTCTCGTGTGACTGCTTCATTTAATTAAGAATTATACTTAATAAGTTCTTTTAATGAATTGCAATGTTTCTTTCCTGTCAATAGCACTACAGGTGCTTATTCTATGTAATACAAATATTGCAGAAAATTGCTTAAATATTAATAGATGTGCATGGAAGAATATGTTTGACAAAATTAATTGATTTGGTAGTTGCTAGCTGTTTGAGTACCGTTTAGTGTTTAACTGTTTGAGTAGCTTTTCATAAAATGTTAAAAGGTAAATTTTATATGAGTTAACTTTTTATAAAAATCTATATTAATATCTAAAAGTCAATTTAAACGCTATGTTATCGAATACCGTAAAAAGTATAAAATGTAAAAAATTATTTAAAATGAAACATTATTTAAAACCCTATGTTAGAATGAGACTAGTCGTAGGATTAGAAATTGTATAATTAAAAGGACTGCCTTTTTAGCCACATGCTTCCAGCTTTTGTCCTCGCATTTTGGTATTTTATAAACCTTTAAAATAAACAAGAAAATTCTAAATAAAAATTTTAATTCGAAAACTTATATTTCACATTCTTTTATTAGTTTTGGTTACCAGCCATTTAATTCATTTATTATATGTGCATATATGTTGGGTTTTCCTCATTTATATATTTATTTCAAAGTTATTAGTTTTATATAAAACGTTTGGTCATTCGTTAAGTAATGTTCTTATAAATACTGATAGTCATAATAATACTAATAATAATAATAATACGGGTGACAACATAATATTAATAACGATAATAATTTTAATCGTACTATCTTTTAAGAGTTTTCTTAAGTGTTTTACCGAAATTTCGACGGCATTTCCCTTATAAACTATACTACTCAATTTTATATTTCTCACATGTCAACACACGGCCCATCCATCGGGCAACTCACATTAACCGATCCCGTCCACCATAAACATCACTTATTAGTCATTCACCATACATAGGCACTTGATAATTCTATCACCAATAAGTTTTTAATTTCCATAATATCATGAATTTTATTTATCTATACCTTACATTATAATTTCTCCAATTTATACTTATTAAATTCCAAAAATTAACGTATATAATTATTAGCAAAACTTCATATTTCAAAGTCGATATTATAACTAATATTCATGAACTACATTTTATAATATTCAATTTAATCCACTTGACACTCGATTAATTCATTAAGTCATTAAATTTGGGATTTACTCACAAATTGCAATTTAATTTCATAAAACTCCCAACTTTTAATAATTCAATTAATCTTATATCCAATTAATTAGTTAATTCAAGTTGTAAACCTTATACCGAAAAATGGACAATTAAGCCTTACAATGTACCGATTGAAAATCGGATTTTATTTCCATGATCCGCACGAAGAGGAGAGCATTCTGCCTTTTGAAGTCTCGCCGGAGTCTCGCCGGCCGATCCCGAACCGCCGCCGCCGCCGCCGCCCGGTGGACGGAAAAGTGAAACCGCCCAGAAAGTTGCAAGGTCACCACCACCAATATTAGAAGCATCAGTTTGTTTATTCTTTCTTTACTATTAATTTTTTGTTTTAAAATGCCGCCATAACCAATATTAGAAGCATCAGTTTCAACAATTTTAAAAGCATTAGGATCAGGAAATATAAGTAGAATTTTACAATGATTTTTATTCTTTTTTACGAAGTTTGGAGTATGCTAAGTTGTCCAAGGACCAGCATTTTTTACAAAGTCTATTATGTAAAAGTAATCATGCAATTAAATTTGGATAAAAAATCAATTACATTAATTTAACAACCAAGAAAACGTTGTAATTGGGTTTTTTATTAGAAAATTTCATCAGGAAATTTTTCACACAAAAACAAGTGCTCTTCTTTCTATGGGTTGAATTTTACCTTGTTCTATATAATGACCCAAAAATCTAATTTTAGTTTTAAATAAATCCATTTTAGTTTTACTTAATGCTAAACCATTTTGCCTTATGATCATGCAGAATGCTTTTAAATGTTTAAAATGTTCTTCAAGAATGTTACTAAAAATAAGTATATCATCAATATATACAATACAAAATTTAGAATAAGAGTTAAAAATATTATTCATGATCCTCTGAAATTCAGAAGGAGCATTTTTTAATCCAAAAGGCATCACATTACATTCGTATTGGCCAAATGGAACTGTAAATGCTGTTTTATATCTATCTTAAGGATCAATTTGAATTTGCCAATAACCAGATTTCATATCAAATTTACTAAAAATATTTGCATTATAGTTGCTTTAAAAGAATCTTTTTTATTTGGAAATAGGAATAACCTTAATCCATTTTGAGAGGCTGTATTTAATGGTTTTATAATTTCTTACTAATCTGGGAGCACCTCGTTCTATTTCAGCGTTTTTAATTTACATAAAAAGTCACAAGGACCAAAGTGGGCTTTCGAGAAATTTAAGAATTAATTTTTTTTATTAAGATAAATCTTAGAATTTTCATTTTGTACAATCAATTCAGGACTCATCTGAATTGGTCTAGCTTTAGTTTTAATGGTTTTTTCATCAAAATCTTTTTCATATGGTAAGTCCACTATGTGTTGTTTACGGTTCCAAAAAGCATTTGGATGGTCAGCACATAATTTATTTTCCATAAAATTTTTTAGAGTTGAGATTTTATTTTGGATATAATCAGAATTTAATTGGTTTGTAATTCTATTGAAACATGCATTATTTATCAAATTTTTTAAGTCTTCTTCTTTAGATTTGATTAAAGAATTTATTTCTAACATTTTAATAGAATGAGCTTTTAATAAATGTAATTGTTTCTTTTTAGGTTTTTCCGTAAATTCCAATTGAGCTTTACAATTTTTTATTTTAAATTTAATACAATCCTCTTTTACTGAATTACTGAATAATGGTGTGATGAGATTTAATAAATGGAGTGCCTAAATTACCCAATAATTTTATCTGAGGTGAAAGTAAAATACTTGTTTATTTCTAAAGGCTGACTATGATATTGCATCTGTTTTTTCCCTTAATTCAAGTTAGATTTGTTGGCTGTTACTTAATTTTTTTAACCAATATCTTTTAGGAACTAGATCAGATTTTATACAGTTTAAATCTGCACCTGTGTCAAAGAGTGCAATTGCATCTATCACAAAATCCTTTATTTGAATGTTTATTTTTACTAAATATTTTCGTGAAGTAATTTCTTGTAATAGATTGAGAAAATTACAATCTACATCTTCATCTAATTCATTTATTTGTCCATTTAAATTATTATCTGATTCGTCTTCTTCTGAGGAAGAACTGGAAAGGAAGAACTAGAAATAAGTTGGGATTCTAGTATTTTTATTTTTTTAGAGTTTTGTTGAAGTTGGGTTTTTAATTCTTTTACTTCATTTTTTAGCATCTTTTATATAATTCTTTAGTAGATTCATCCGCATTTACCTTTTGAGGTTTATTTTTATTTAAAATGGTAGTTAAATCATAAGTATTAGACTGAATTCTAGGAGTAATATCTTTTACTTCATTGTCGTCTTCAAAACTTTTTATTAGTTTTTTAAGAAGTTTAGCTTTAGTTTCTTGATCTTCAATACCATTGACTACTGTTAATAAATTACTTTGATCTTTAGATAACATGTTTAAAGAATATTTTGATGAACTGGAAGAACTTGTATTAGTTCCTAATTCATCAATTTGATTTTCACTTTCATTAATCTCAGATTCCGAGGAATCCGAATCAATATATAATTCATAAATTTTATTTAGAACATTATCTTCTAAATTTAATTCATGTAATCTTTTTCTTATTGAATTTACAAAATTTTGATGTATGTCCTTTCTTACCACATTTATAACAAGTTAAATCCTTGTATGAAATTTTTTCAGACTTTTTATATGGTTTTTTATTTTTATTTTTCTTATGATATCTAGTTTTATCTTTACGATAATAGTCTTCTTTACTAGGCTTAGATCGATAATGTTTTTTATAGTGTTTCCTAGAACTTGATGGTTTAGAACATTGACCACTACATTGCTGAGTCGGGGTTATACTATAATCAAATTGTCAAATTGTTTACAAAATGATCCTAGTTCTTGTTTAGTTTTATGCATTTCATATTTTAATGTTCTTTGAAGTTTTAAATCTTGACAGATTTGTAAGCCTTCTTTTTGTATTATACTAATTAATTGTCCATAGGTTAATTTACTATAAGGTATGGGTTGACCATATTGTTGTTTTATATGATTCTTAACTTTTTCACCCAAAAAATAAGGTAATCCTGCCAAGAACTTTTCTTTCCAAAACCCTTGGTTGGAATCTTCCCTTAACATTAAACGAGTGAGGAAGGTTGTTTTATAATTTTGAAAATCACTTAATTTTTTACATTTAAGATTACTTAATAACTCTGCATTTTTGTCTTTTAAGTGAGATGGATCACCTATAAAACTCCCTATAAAATATGAAGTGAAATAGTGAGAATTAAAGATGACACTGCATCTTGAATTACTTCACCATTTTCATCATATATAGGTTCACCTTCATCATCTATTTGAATGATGATGAAGGTGAACCTATATATATATGTATACATATAAAGACTTCGTTTTAGTATTCTATGGATTTAGATCTACCAACAAAAGGGTAATAAAAAGACTCAGATTTACTTAATAAAAACGCCATTTACTATAATATCCGCAGGATCAAGAATGCGGTACGAAGTCCCTGTCGCGGCGCCCATACACCAGGACAACGCCCATACACCAAGATCGTGACAACCTGCAGTACCTCAGAACATTGAATATAGTATTAGGGTTATCAACAATTCCTATGTCCTGGTGCTCTATTTACTATTTCTCTATGAATGATTTATAGGATTGATGTTCAAAATTGTTTAATATTTTCTGAGTCAGGTTCACTAACATCAGAGTTGGTGTTTTCTCTATTATAATTTACAGATGCTTGAAGGAGTCTCCAGGAGCTACTTGTTGAAATAGTCCCCCGCAGAAACTAACCTGAAGTCTACTTAATTGATTCTTTTAATTTATTTTACAAATTCTTTTTTACTTGATTGAGAAATTGGGTGGGCTTAAACCATATGAGATTTTAGCTATTTCTTTACCTTTTTATTTTCTATAACTAAAGGTTTATCTTCAAGCAATATGTTTCTATGCGTTTAATTGCGAGTTTAAACAAATTAAACTTGCATTA
>NW_023591453.1:918537-961711 GCF_014843425.1 Jatropha curcas | reverse complement strand
ATTGGATATCTGATCCATTTTCAAGCTGTATCTTAATGGTTTATAATTTAATACTAGTCTGGACAACCTCGTTCAAATCTTCGCATCTCTTAATTGACATAAAAGCATCTGCACATTGACCAAGGAACTTCTAGATATTAAATTAATTTTTATTTAAATTAGAATCTCTGAATCTTCTTATTTTACAAAGCTCAATATAATTCAGATTCACTCTGAATGTCGGAGCTTTTAGTTTTAATAGTTTTTTCATCAAATCTTTTTCAATGGTAAAATCTACCATGTGTATGTTTACGATCCCAAAAATGCACTTGGCAGCTCAGCACAATAGTTCTTTTTTCACATTAATGTTTGGAGACATTGTGTGAATTTTTTGTTTTAAACAGAAGCTCTGCCTAATTGAGGGTTGAATCTTCATTTAAATGGATATTGTTATTTAAATCTCTTTATATTTTCTTCTTTTGATTTTAATTAAAGAATCTTGATTTCTAATATTTTAACTGAAATGAGCTTTTAAACAAATTATTGTTTTGGTTTTAGTTTTTCTGTAAAATTCCTAATCTAGCTCTACTTATTTCTTATTTTGATTCTAATTACAATTCTTTTTTCCTGAGTATGGTTATTAGTCTATAAAGGAGTACCTAAAAATGACCATATAATTAATTTGAGGAGATAATAATAATACTGTGTCTTATTTCTAATCTTGACTTTATGATATAATTGCATCTGTCTTTCCTTATTAATTTCAAGTTTAGATTTATTGGCTTGTACTTAATTTCTATCAACTAGTTTTAATCCCATAATATTTTAGGAACTAGATCAGGATTTATTACAGTTTATAGCTGTCACCTTTTGTGTCCAAAAGAAGTGCAACTTGCAATCTACTCACAAAATTTATTTATTGAAGTTTATTTTTACCTAATATTTTCGTGAAGTATTTCTTGTAATAATCTGAGGAATAAATTCATCTTACATCTCATTCTAATTCATTTATTTTAAATTATTATCTGGTTCGTCTTCTCCTGAAAAGAACTGGAAACTAAGTTGAGATTCTTAATATTTTTATTTTGCTGTAGAATTCTGTTTGAAATTGAAAAGTTTTAATTCTGAACTTCATTTTTAAAGTTTTAATCTTCATTGCGTTAATTCTTGTAGTAGAATTCAATATTCTCTTTTTCCCTTTATTTTTATTAAATAGTGTCAAATCATAAGTATTAGGGGTTGAATATTTAGGAGTGACATCTGTACTTCTTTTTCTATATAGTCAAAGCTTTGAAAATAATTTTTTTAAAAGAAGTTTTGCTTTAGATTTCTTTGGTCTTTCTATTGTTATCTTACTACTTGGTAATAAATGTACTTTGATTCTTTACTAAGCATATTATGGATTTGTTGGATGAACTGGAAAAAACTTTGATGTAGTTCCCTATTCTCATTTGATTTTCACTTCATCAATTTCAGATCCGATAGAATCAGAATCAATATATAATTCATAATAATTTTATTTAAAACATCATCTGTCTAATTTTAATCATGTAATCCTTTTATTAAATTACAAAATTTTAGATGTATGCCCTTTTTTTCCACAATTGTAACAATTCAAAAATTTTTTTCTATAAGAAGTTTGGTTGTAGATTAAGGTCGTTCTTTGTGTTTATAAGAAGTTTGTCCTCTTTTAATATAGAAATGTATCGTTGAACAGGTGTAGACCTATATTGTTTTCTTGGAGTATTTATTATCTATAATAATTTTTTTTAGGTTTAGTTGCTTTTAGAACCATCTGACCTCACATCGTTGCGTTTTGATATGAAATTATAAGTCAAATCTGCTTTACAAAACGATCCTATTCTTTTTAGTTTTTTGCATTATTTCATCATTTTTATTCTTCTTGAAGTTTCCTAAAGTCTTGACAAATTTTGTAAACCTTCCTTTGGATTATACTACATTAGCATGCATAATGTTTAATTTATTATTGTAAGGAATAGGTTGTCCCAAATTGTTGCTTTATTTGATTTCTAACTATTTTCTCCTAAAAAAGTAAGGAGTCCAGCCAAAAAAACTTTTCTTTCCAAAAGCTGATTGGACATCTTTTCTCGTACATTAATCTCAGTGCAGGAAAGTCAGTTCTTATATCAATGTTGAAAAAATCACCTAAATTTCTAACATTATAAGATTCACTTAAGATAATTCGGCATTTTTATCTTTTATTGCAGATCGGATCTCCTATAAAATGTAAATGAAATAGTAAGAATTAAGGTTGCAACTGCATCTGAATTACCATCACCATTTTCATCATAAATAGCGTTCACCGTCATCATTTACTTTGAACTGAATTTAAGATTTCAAATGTTGTTGATCAGTGAGTGATAATCCCACCAACCCTTTTTAATTGGCCTAGTAAGCCAGCTATAGATGATTTTCTGCATACTAGCTCTATTCTGAAATAATAGATTGAGTATAAGCATTTGCAGCCATTGTCATTTGGTGCAAAATACTTATATGTATATTCCACTACCATCTATGTTCCATTCATAAATAGTTGAAGCATATATTTAAATTGAGAGAATAGTATTATAGGTTTATCAATATACCTAGGGTCTGGTGCTCCGATTTACTATTCTCTATGATGATTTATAGGTTGATTTCAAATTGTTTAATATTTTCTGAGTCAGGTTCACTTAAACATCAGAGTTGCGTGTTTTCTCTATCATGTTTATATTTTCTTGATAACCTGATGAAGGAGGAAGTTTCTGGGTTTCACTGTTGGGTAGTGTTAGAACAGAACTTGGATTTTACTTTAATTGACTTTTGTGTATTATACAAAAATTCTTTTTACTAGAGATTGAGAAGAAATTTTGATAAGGTTTAAACATATGTTTTTACCTTTCTTTACCTTTTACGTCTCCATTAACAATTGGTTATATCTATATTATTGAATTGGTACAAAATATTAAATATAAATTACATTTACAAATCTAAATCAAAACTAGGTTTACTTACTTGAAAGAACTCTAACCTGGAATTCCTATACAGTGGACTTTGGAAAGAGGGAGAGGAGTTTACTAACTAGCTCTTTAGCTTAGGGTTGCCTATTAATTGGACAAATGCCTTCACAAAGAGAGAAGGCTCTTATATAGAAATTTTAAAGAATCTATATATTGCTTTACTGTTAGGTGGAACATGTTTGTCTGCCACCCGATCATTTACTGCTTTGCCTTTTTATAGTCTGATGAACCAGTGCACGATAGAGTTTGTCACGGAATCTTTTGCTTTTACTGTGGCATGAACAGGGGAGTTGTCTGGCCACGTGTCTGTTGGACTTATTACTGTTGATAATTAGTTAACCTGCTATCTACTGTGGAATAAGTAGCTTGGCCATTTACTGGTGCTGAATACGTTGGTTGACTTTACTGCTGAGTATGATAGTCTTTGGTCTGCCATATGATCAGTTTGATGATGCGTGGTCATTTTTACAAAATAATGAAGTTGAAGGGAATTAGGTTCTTCTGCCTCTTTACAAAAGATGAGGACAATGAACTGTCCTTCTTTCTACTTTTCTTTTTATTTTCACTTTTTCTTTTCTTTTCATTTTTTCTCTTTGATAATGGAACATCATCATGAATTGCACTATCATGTGAGGTGAAAGGTTGATATGATAATATAATTTTATCTTTTTATGCAAAATATTACTTGAGACCATTTGAGCTACTTTATTGCGCATGACTAACATACCTGATAATTATACCAGAGGCAAAAAAAGACGAAGCCCAGCTTGATATTTTCAGTTATGGATTTAAAATAAAATTTAATCAACACTGTCTTTACATCTACCTGAGCAAAACCAACTAAATAATCAATATATCTGGATTTTGGCAAATCCACAGCCATTAACGGATTGATAGCTCTTTACTGTCTACCGTTGAACAGAGATAGCGTATCATAAGCGGGGAATACGATCCGTTTAAGTTTAGAAGTCACTACCCTGCGATCTGTCCGTGAAAGAAGATACTATATCACTATAATATTTTAGAAGGATTTTAGTGGATTGAGGATAAGTATCATCCATGTTTAAATTGTAAGAGAGGGATATTTAGTGTAAGGGATGTAATAATAACCTCAATTTGCTCTGAAAAGCTTGAATGGGTGTGGTTTCTCCCCAGTTTAGCGTTTCTTTCTTCCATTGTCCTGTTAAGGCTGCAAGGAAGATTTAAAAAATAGGCACGAGCAAAATTTAGGAAAAGTGTTATAGACAGCGAGATATATATAGTAAGTCAAAAATATGAAATTTAAATTATTGAAAAGAATTTTTAAGCTATGTACGTGGCGTTGTTATACCAACAGAGACGACTAATTAAATAGTCCTTTGACCAGTAGCCCCACTTCATGGAGTTCCAGCCTATAATCAATTACTGTTTACAAAAACAGCTTACTGTTCATAGATCGTACTTATAAAATAAGTACTATTTCATCAAACAAGTATTCATACTATGAATTTTACTAGAAATACAAAAGAACTGTATAATACAAAAATATATATTTATTCGGATGAACATGGTTGTTGAATCTAATTCATCAATTTGATTTTCACTTTTCTAAACTTCAGATTCTGAATTATCTGAAAATCCGAATAGTACAGTCTTATAGATTTTATTTTCAAAAACTTCTCGTTTTCCAAATTTAATGCATTTCAATTTCTTGATTGAATTTACAAAAGTTAGACTATGTCCCTTCTTACCACCAGTTTTAACATGTCAAATCGTTTAAGACGAGTTCTATGATATTTTCTTTTATCATAGGAATCAAATTTTGCTCATTTGATAAGATTCTATCTTTTATAATGTCGTTTGAATTTTATTAGGTCTTATGTGATCGTAGAAACCACTGGGCCATCACATCTTTTGGAAGGAGATTGTTATTGCCATAATTCAAATTCGTTTACAATAAGATCCACTAATTCTCTTTCAGTTTTACGCATTTCATATATTAAATTTCTTGAAGTTCAAATCATGACAGATTTCGTAGACCTTCTTTATAAATTATACATAATTAATTTGCACCCATACTGTTAATTTTCCTCATTAAGGCTTGGTTACCATGTTGCTGTTTAATAAAAATTCCTAACTTTTTCATCAAAATAAGGTTAATCCGCCAAAACGACATTTTTTCTTTCCAAAATCTACTGAATCTTCCCTTAACCATTATCGGGTGAGAAAGATGGTTATATTCTCTTGAACAATCAACCTTAATTTCACATTTAGATTACTAGTAATTCCGCATTTTTATCTTTTATGCTTTGAGATGGATCTCCTATAAAATGATAATGAAAATAGTAAAGGAATTAAAGATACACTTGCATCTTTTATTACATCACCATTCTTCTCATATATAGGTTGCTCATCTTCATCAATTTTATTGAATTTAGAATGTCTTCATGTTGTTTTTCAAGTGA
This sequence comes from Jatropha curcas, assembly GCF_014843425.1. Next base: position 956,268 of record NW_023591453.1, on the reverse strand, counting down.
GATGATAATCCCACCATCCTTAAGTTTGGCCAGGTTAAAGCCAGCAATTAAGGATTTCTGCTATTAAGTTTTATCAGATATAATTGACTGAGTTTTTAAGCATTTGCAGCCATTGTCATCTTGTTGCAAAGACTTAATATCATTAATTCACTTAAAACCATCTATGTTCCCATTCATAGCATTGTTGAAGCATATATCTTATAAATTACTTGATAGCTGTTCGGTTTATACAATTTATACCATAAATCAGGTGACTCTATGTTATGTATTTCCCCTATGATTGATATTAGTGGATTTACGTCAAATCTGTTTTATATCTTTCTGAGTTTTCATCTTGTTGATCCAGACACAAAATCAGGAATGTTCTTCTATATGTTTAAGTTGGAGAAGCCTGAGGATGTCAGGGAGACTAGGTGGGTATTTGTTGAATGTATGGTTCAAGCTTATTTAATTGATTTTTAATTGGTTTACCAAATTCAAATCTTACTAGACTGAGAAAGTATGATTGACTTTTTATTGTTTCTTTACCTAAACACTTTTATTTGACAATTAGGTTTTATTAATTAAATCTGTAGTACTTAATTTATTTTTGTTTTAATTAAAAAATTTTACAAAATTTAGTGTGTGTCCTATCTTTAGCCACATTGATACAATGTTAATGATTTTTGATTTTTTATACGAAATTTCTTCGGATTTTCTTACTTGCATATTACCAAACTTTAGCTGTTTCATACCATTGTCTTCCACAAGATATACACAATTGTGTCAAGAGCTACTGGTTGAGTAGTCGCTGAATACACTTCAAGTTTACTTAATTGATCTTTTAATATGTTGACAAATTCTTGTTTACTAGACTGTGAATTGTGATATGGTTTACAAACATGAGATTGAATTTTTTCTTTAATTAAGTTATACCAATCAAAGAATTTTATTTCATTTTGCCTATTTAGTCTATAATCTAAATATTCAGATTTTAATTCTTCAAAAGTATGAGTTTTTAGAATCTGCTTCATTTTAATTAAGTTTTTTATTTTAGATACTTCATTTAATAAATCTTTTTCAATATCTTTTTTAGTTAAAATATTGAGGTTTTTAGCAACTGAAGAAACATTTACTGTAGAGATCTTAAAATCATTTTTATCAGGAACAATTACTGTAGAAAGAACAATTACTGTAGAAATCATCTTTTCATCAAGCTTTATAATCATCCAAAACGGGACTTACAACGGGTTCAGTAGGCATACCCAAACCTTTCCACGGTATTTCAGTCGGCTTCCTCTATCATAATAGATTTACTATCAGTGTATAATATACTAAATCCTTTGGCTCTGATACCAACAATTTAGGGATCATCGCCTGGTTATACCCTTCACTGCCCAACAATCAACTCAAAAAGGGACTTACAACGGGATGGGTGTAATTTCATTAAACTTGACATACCTATTCTTCGAGGATGGGTTTTATAATGACCTTTACAATGGGCCAAGGAATGATACTGGTGGATCATCCTTTAACCATAAGGATGCAAATGGGTTGAAAACCATTACAGTATTTTAAAATTCTATATTTCTCTCTCTCTCTCTCTCTCTCTCTCTCTCTCTCTCTCTCTCTCTCACTTTTTAAGATCAAACATCTAATAACAAATGGAATTTCATCAAACAAATAAATTATAAACGAATTATACTGTTCTAAAATTAAACTTAAGAAATAAGTTACTGTTTATGTGTTTTTAATATGAACAAAACAGTCTACTGTTTACAATCAAACAATCATACAAAACATTTATATAAAAAATGCAATATTTCTGATGTGGAAGATCAGGGACTAAGCCGCTATCCACTAGCTATCATATATCAAAAATAACAATCAGTTTTTGATACAAGCAACTAACAATCAAATCGCAAGAACCAATTTTATATGGTTTAGTTCGGTTCCTGCCCAACGTGACCTGGGATCCCAGAATCAAGTCAATCGTGAGGGAGGAGAGAAGAATGCCCTTCAACAGGGCCATTTAAGAAGTAGCATATTTATAAATAAAATATAAAAACTTTATTTAATTACAAAATATAAATATAATTTACAATTTACCAAATTCTAAATTCAAACTATAGGGTCGTTGTATTACTTGAAAGCTCTAACCTTGAAATCTCGACAGTGACAGTTTGGAAAAGAGAGACGAGGGGATTTTACAAACTTAAGCTTAAGTTCTCTGTGATCATTCTCTTTTCACTTACGCGTATACGATGATCTCTTCACAAAATGAGGAGAGCTGTCTTGTATATCATGAAATTTTCATACAAGGCTCTGACGTCCATCTTCAGAACTTCTACACCCTATTTGCTTTTTTTACTGTAGGTGAACAATGGTTGGGTTCGTTTGGTCTGCCACCGAATCTTTACTGTTTGCCTTTTTACTGTTGATGAACAGTGACATGTTTGTCACGGAATCTTTGCTTTTACTGTGGATGTAGATTTGTAAAGATGTAGATTTGTAATCAAAACATTGTTTATGCAATAGCCTCCAAGAGAACATTCAAAGTACATATGTGTAGAATGTGGATTTGTAATCAAAGTGTTGTTCGTGCAATATGTGCAATATTCTACAAAGAACGTTGGACGTACATGCAATACTCTATAGAGAACATTCCACTCATAAAATGCGTATTTTATTCTTATTCTTATTTTTTTATTAATAATAATTTGTACCTTCATTGTTATTAACTTTCAATTAAGTGTCAATAGAATTTTTTTTCTCTTTGCATATGTTTTGTGCTTATAATATACTAGGAGAAGGCCCCCGCATCGCGCGATTGTTTTATTGCTATATATTGTACTTTATAATTTATAAATTATATTTAATACGTATTATTTTATAATTTACAAAAAGATAAAATAAAATTTACAATTTCAATAATAATAAATGAATTTAATTTTTAAAATCTCTAATGGTTTACTTCAAACAATTATATAAATATCATCCTAAGCCTCCTATAATTATTACATTTTATTTTAATTTCAACAATGATTATATTAAATTAAGAAGTAAAATTTTGTGTATATATATAATAGAATTTAGTATTATTAAAAATCAAAATTTAATTATGTATTGCTTACCTTGACTATTTTTTTTTAAATTAATAAATTTAATTAATTTTTGAGGATTATTGATATATTTTTTTTAATAAGTAGATACATCTATAAATATAGATAAGATAAAATTTCAAAAATTTAAAATCATATTTATCTATTAAAAAATAAAATTTCACATTATACCCTCTAATAAAATATAGAAAAGTAAAGAAAATAATTCCTTGGACTATTTTTTTTTAAATTAATATAAATTTCATAATTTTTGTGAGTCGTTAGAAGATATTTTTCGTTTAATATGTAGCATGATAACCTCCCTAACATCTAACGGATTGACAAGACTATAACATCGCATAATCTTCAAAAATTTTCTAAATAATCATACTTATCCCTTATTTAAAAAAAAAATTTCACATCTCTTCTCTGCAAAAATAGAATAAGCAAAAAGTACAAAACCAACAATTAATTTAATATTACGTAACTATTACTAGTCACCGCCTCCAATCGATACTCTACATGTACATGACGCTCATTTGGCTGGCTATTTAATTAAAAAAATGATAATTCATAGACCGTGTCCATCACTTACTTTTTAAAAATTTAATGTATTAGGTATAATAGATTTTTAATACTTAATCAACAATAAACTACTTTCTAACATGTCGTTCTGAACTGAAGAGCTCAAAACCACATACGTGCTAAATAGAACTCTTCAACAGATCATTGTCTTAACACTAAGTTTACTATTACAATAATATAACCGTTTGTAACACAGGCAGCCCAATATATCATTCTTGTGGAAGTATTAGCCAATGAGATATTACTTTACTCTATTCGCTGCTCTGTCCGATGGAATATACTAGTTTCAGAGCTCTTCCATATTCAATCCTCAGCACCAATAATCTGGCACGGCGGCTAAATACATTATAAAATATAATCTGATGTCATCATTATTTTTAAAATTAATGATTATATAATAGATTTTTAATACTTTATCAAAATAAACATTATCTACATTTCGAACAACAGCTCAAAAAGTAATGCTAAATAGACTTTCAACAGATACTGTTAACTAATTTATAACATAATAAACTTGTTTGTAAGTAAACAGGCAGCCAAAATTGTGGAATGCATGAGAAGAAGAATAGTTGTGTGTGATGAATAATTTCAGTTCATCGCCATAATCATACCAAATTGGACAATGCTGAATAAAAAAATTTCCACTAAATCCAAAGTCTATCCTAGCACTTGGTTCAAACGATCTAAAAGATTGATGGGAGCAAACCCTTTAAAAGTTGGAGACTTGGGCATGTAGTAAATTGACCGCCAACCACATGCATGCATACTGAATGCAATAAGAATATCTCCAGTGATAGAACCATAAATCTATCCAATCTGCAGATCAAGAGATAAACATTAATACTGTTATAAAGAACCACAGAGCAAAGCAAAAAACTACAGCTTGATTTTAAAGATGTATGATACTTAAAAGCATAAAGTTATATACTAATTTGATACACCCTGAGAAACACCTAATACTTGCTTCAGTTCAAAGTTTTGCTGCCCAGAGGCATATTTATCTACCCAACCCTCAAATATAAAATTAAAGAAGGCTTAAGTGGTTAAGAAATCAATTGCTAGTAAAATAAACAATCTCAATTTCTCTCATATTTTTCCTTGGATACTGGATGCGTCTTGATAAAAAAAAATGGCATTAATTCCATCGATATGTAGTGGGAGCGGGAATCAAAAATGGAAAAGAGAAAGAGTATCCATGACAAAGTTAAAGCATATAAATAATAGAAATCAATGTACCTGGCTTCCCCAATCTGTCCTCATACCCACAGCCAACAACATGAATAGCCTCCTTAAGAAGAGTCTTCAGTGTTGCAGACTAGGAAACACCACCATTCTCTATAAGTGTGGAAGTAACAAAAATAACAGACTTGTCAAACCTTTTTTTTAGCCTCATTTGTGATGTTAGTAGCGACTTTCATTATCAAATCTAGCATCTAAATTTACAAATTTGCAAGGAAATATGCAATGAATCTCTAAGGGAAGTCAATCTTTCATCAATGAATTAAATTCATGCTACCCAGACATGACTGTTGCTTTAAAAAAAGGGCAATTGGTTTGTCTCCGACACCTATACTTTCCCTTAAAAAAATATACACAGTGTGTATGATTTTGCTTTCTCTTTGCCCCGTCAACATGGTTCATCTTGTCGTGGCAGCGGTCATTCAAGTGGTTGCAGCTTATATTTGAAAAATTATTACCTTCTCATCATCCACAATCTCCTCCATCATAAGAATAAATAATGATCATAAGTTCATTATCCTTAATTATCAAACTTATTTAAGTAGAAATAACCTGAATTTCTTAAAATCAACACGTAAATTAAACATACACAGTAAAGGCTTAACTTTATTGCTCTGTAAATTCCAATGATATGTCACTCTATATCCTTTGAGTTCTTGAATGTAACCAACAACTGACGTCATAGACTTAGAGTCTTGCTTACAATCACTACTCAAATCTATTGAGACCTGCAGACATTACTCAGTCTCATCAATATCATGAAAAAAAATTAACAAATAAAAATCATATAACAATTATAGTTAAAGAGTTTTTTGCAGCTTCCTATTGACAAAGTAGATGCACCATTGTAATAGGATTTTTTTGGTATACGACTTTAAATTAACCTCTTCACTGTTTTTGAGACTGCCCATAATGGAAGGCAATAGTTAAAAATCTTAAAGAATTATACGTTTAGATATAAAGATTAGATTTCAAATTAAATAAGAAATTTAAATTGCTTTTTATCTCTATTCTAAATATTAAATTAGATTAAATTAGAAAAAAATAGATTCCTTCTATCTTTAAGTCCGCTTTGTGAAGATTACTTTTTGCTTCAAGATTTTATATATATATATTCTTTTTCTAGCAACTGTAATACTTAGATTTTTTTTTTTCAACATCTTCAATTTTTGACAAAATAAAGTAACTTGGAAGAGATTTGAAAATTAAAATCATTTATCATTAATTGAGATTCAATTTCTATCTCTTAGTTTTAATGAATTAGCAAACCTTGTAATACTTAGGAATCTTTTTTTTCCCAACAATCCCTTCTCCCAATTTTGACACCCTCTAATAAGCTAAACTTAGAGCAACAGAGATTATAATTGAAAACTTACTACATTTATCCCATTATAACATAGGATCTTCCCATATTAATCTTATCCTCTACATATTTTAAATTCGCTCACACTATATTCTAATAGTATCTTACTCCTACCTCCAGCTACTAAACACTCTTGCAAGACGTACATAGTGTACTCCTAGATTACCTGTGCCAATATTTACCGCCCAAATTATACTATATATTGTAGTTTGCGCTTACTAATATATTATTATTTGAACATTTCAATAGCTGCAATTACTCGATAATGTATAGGAGGATTATCAGATATATTGTAGTTGGTAGAATTATTATTGAAATTAAAGTGAATTATGATAATTATAGGAGATTATCATAATTGGAATGTATGGTAATGAAATTGAAGAATTATTAATGAAATTTAAATGAACTTTTGTTTTTTTTATTTTGATAAATAATAAAAAAATATAATAGTTAAAATCTGATAACTGCTTTTTAATACATTGGTATTTTAATATTTAAAATTAGAGAACTTTTAAGCATGAATATTTCATGATTTTGGTAATCCAAAAAATTAATTTTTAAAAGTCATATTGACTATGAAATAATATGTATTATACTAGAACATAATACCCTACGCAATGTGCGAGCTTTCGCCTAGTTTAATGAATATAATATTATTTTCGTGGGACCCACACTCTCTCTCATGGCCAGGTTAACCCAAGAAAAGAGTTAATCCTTGTTGCATCTCTTTTGAGTTCCCGCAAGTATACGGATTGCAACGTAGTAATAAAAGATCGATCAGGAACGGGTTGAGTTCACTTGCTACTTTACTCTTAATGATGTGTTTACAGAAATATGAATACAGAAGTGATTAATTTCTATTTATGCTAGTGAAATAATTATCATTTATGCTACAACTAAATCATCTAAATGTAATCTCATTAAAAGACAAGATGTGTAGTACAATCGTATACTTATGAGATATATTAATCATACACAGATATTGTTTTTCCTTTTTCATATGCAAAAAGCCTTTATCATACAAATAAAGATTCGTGTTAATACATACTGTATAAAAAAGAATAAAATACAACTTACTCAGAATATTAAAAATGGCATAAAAGGTTGTAATACTATCTGATTATATGTATTCTACTTATAATAAAAATCGCTCTATCCTGTTAAGGACTATTAAACCTAATTCTTAATTCTTTTATAATTATTACAAAATAAGAACAGTATTTAACGTTTAACAGAAAATTAATTGTTGAAATATGCAGCTATATGTGTTTAAATTCAACTCAATGATAATGAGTCCTTCATCTGATCTGTTACAAACTATTTCCCTTTGAGAATACAACTTTCAAAGTAACCTTGATTAAACAAAGATTCAAAAGATTAACAAGGAAATTTTTATTGAATGCTACCAACTTAAATTGTTGCTTGCATAGAGAGATTATTGTTTAAGGAACAACAGTTAACGAAACAAGTCTATAAAAACAAAGAGAGAGATAAGTAATCTAACTCAAGCCTCATAGAAGAGTTATGAAGAACAACATACAACAAGTCTATAAAACAAGAGAAAGAAGTAATCTAACTCAAGCCTCCGGAGGGCGTCATACCTCAAGGAACTTCTTGATGTTCTTGGCACAATCAATAACAAGTGTCTCTCGTCAACTTGCTCTAAGTACTACTATCACACTTTTCCTAATACAATCTAAGTTTTTCTGTTTTTGAATCTAACTCTCAATATGAATCAATTCATCTCCTTTTTTTGCTTCACTTTGATTGCTATTTACAGAGGAGGAGAGTGATGGTGGTTTTGGTAGTGATTGGTTGGCCAAAAGGTGCTTGAGGTGACTTCTCTTGGGAAGAGTCCCGACCCTTGCATGGAAAATATGTATTTTCTGATGAAAAGCAGCATATTACGTCTCTAGAAATCTCGATTTCAGCGCTCGCGACTTTCTACTTCCAGATGTTCTCTGCCTCTCAAAAGGCTTTTCGACCCGCGTAGATGGGATGTCGTAGCTCGCGACTTTTGCTTGCCAAACCTTCTGACTTCTCAGGGAGTGCTTTTCGCGCCCGCATAATGAATGTCGCCGCTCGCGATACTTGTCTTTTCTGGGTGTAGGTGCGCACGCGCGAACTCCGATTAGCGGCTCGCGACTTTGGGCCATTTTATTTGTTCGACTTGCTTTGCGCCGTTGAAAGGCGTCAAGATTTCTTCCATTTTTTTCAACTGTTTTGCCTTTTTTTTGTTTATTACAAAACAAATTTTTGCTTCCAAACTTTGTTCCTGAAAATTTACTTTGAAACAAAAACCAACACGAACAAACGTAAATATATAAAACAATAATCATGCATTATGCATTTTATATAAAAATAACATAACAAAAGATTTTGCCCGCTTTGCGAGGCTATTCAACCCCCACACTTAGCTCTTTGCTATGTCGCCTAAGCAAAATATTTCATCCCTTCTTTTCGAAACTTCATTGTTGATTCATGTTTGTTTTTATTGCGTTTTATAAATTAGACTTACTTAAGGTAATCTACCAAAGATAAGAGATTTATGTATTTTATGGGACCAAGTAAGGTGTGTAAATGAATAATACATGTAAAAAATTAATTATAGCAAAACAAATAATCTAAAGTATAAGGAATCTAGTCATTTGAAATATTGAATAGCAATCCTTCCATCCTTAGAATGCAAAGAATAGGAGGTACTTTAGATAGACGATACATTATTGTTTCTTATCTCAAGCTTTTTTAGAGTAATCTTATTTCTAATCTCACTAAATGGTTGCATTTTATGCTCGCATTACCAACTTCATGCTAATTATATATATATAATATATATTATTTATTAATAATAATATATTTCTTTCTTTCGTTTCTTTCCTTTTGTTGGTGCATTTATGCTCCATACCACAATTTGCTGTTATTAAAAACGGACTTTTCCGTTATTTCCCTTTATTGTCTTTTCCTCGCTTGAAGCAGTACCTTCACCCTTTATTGACTTGAAAACATATATATTTAATTCCATTCTTCCTATCTTCATTCAATTAAGGATTTCAAGCTATCTCTAAAACAAAATAATGTCATAGATTAGTTAACTTAAAGATCTAAAATTTGCTATTTGAAAAAATTTTAATATGTCATAGTAATATATTAATACTTAAGTTCATTATAAGCATTTAATCTCTTTAATCTCTTTAATCATGGTATATTATTCAAGACTTCTATTTCAATAAGCAAAATACAAACAAATCAACATGTAGAGACTAAAACATTGAACTAAGGCAAATAAGTTGACTTTTTTAATTGTCACAAAATTTTTTTTTTAACTTATATGAAATGAAATGAACTGAGAATTTGTAGGGCTCCCCCACACTTAAAAGACACAATGTCCTCATTGTGGGAGTAAAAATGCAAAGAAAACACAACACATGCATAAACACACAAAAATACTGAAAAAAAAAGAAAAACTAAAGAGGGACAGAAAAACCTTAAGCCTCCGGAGAACCTGGAGGTGACGGAGTGAATTCGATGTTTTGGTGGTGGAAATATTTCATCCACTTCCGTTCCATCCGTTCGTGGTTTTTCTGGTCGTGGTTTTTTCTGGATGTATCGCAGTTTTTTTGTCCCATGTCAAATACGCCTGGCACTCTGCACAGTTTTCCTGCGATCTGTGTAATGCTTCCACTTTACCAACACTTTGCTTCCATCCAGCGACTTCTTCCTCTCCTTCTCTCCTCTCTTCTGCCGCCGCTGGAGAAGATGATGTGAGCTGGAACTTTGCCTTACCGCTGTCCCTTTGCGTTTGTGCTTCAGAGGTTCCTTCCTCGCGATCGCTGTGCCCGACTCTTCTTTCCCATGGCTTCCCAACGATAAAGTACTGTGGTGCCAATTTCCTTTCACTTCTCAACTAACCTGTCTTTTCAAGAATGCGCCAAATCCATATACCGAAAAATGTTCCTGTAGGCTGGGGCTCCCGCCATCACACGCGTCGCGCCACCCTTACGGGCATACGAGCAACATATGGCCAAGATTAGGTTGCACATACTACCGACTCCTAAAGTAACTTTGCCTTGATGACGAGAAGGCGTTATATATTGTATCGAGCACCAATCTCTGCAACGTCTACTCGTTTTCCCTGCAAAATAGATTCAAACACAAACAAGTCCTGTTTGGACTTTGGAGGCTTCACTCTCCAACAGCAAGCATAAACAAATATTTTATGCAAGTAATAAAAATACTTTTCATCTTATCCCATTTTATTTCCACGCTCTTCGACGGAGTAAAGTTGGTTGACCCGTTAGTATTGCTCCCAAAACGAAGTCGATTCCAACCTTTCGGTATAGGAAGCCACATCGCAATTTTTTTGGGGAATCCTAACCATTGGTGCATTTATCATAATCCACAACAGTTAATTCCTCTCCATCCACTCTAAATTTGATGGCCATTTCAGTGTCATCTACCCAATCAATGGTAGTCAATAACTCTAAACTTAATTTAGCATTTTCAGGAATTTGTAATTGACTAAACACTTCAAAGTTCAGAGTTCTCAAATATTCCTGCACTTTTTCTAAAATGCCAGTATTTTGTAAAAAGGTTTGGTCAAGAAGATACATACCTATGAAATTGCACTTGGCAAGGCGGGTGAAGCGTTCTCCTTCTGCTATAGTGTATAAAGGGAAAGGAGCCTTATACCTGGAGGCCAAATCCCTTCGTGCTGGTGCAGAGGAGGAAGATCATTCCTTGTTCTTCTTGGCTTTTGCTTGAATGGCATGGTGTGAGTGTGCATGGAGATATTTCATTCAAGACACACAGAAAAGGGGATTTCTGGGAATGGGTTTTGCACGGATGGAGTTTGGGGGTTTGTAAAGAAGGGAATGGAAAATCTTTTATAAATGAATTTAGGGAAAGATAGGGTTGATAGTTAATGGGGAAGTTGAAAAGGAAGAGTTTTGATTGGATTTGGGAAGGGTATTTACAGTTTTTTTACAGGTTTGAATATCTTGGGAAGGAGAAGAATTGAATTTGAATGTGAGAGGGCAGTTGAGAATTTTGACCGTTGGGAAGTTGCGCCAAAAATTTGTGGAATCGCGCTAGTAATTTTGCTAGAGTCGCGATCGCGTCTGAAATTCACGCTCGCGAATGGTTGTCTCCGTGCTTCTGACCTCTGTTGTACCCTAATCGCGCCCGTGCTTGATGTGATCGCGATCGCGAAAGTGGATCTCAACGCTTCTAACTTGTTTTGCAGAGAACTCGCGCTCGCACTTTATATTTGTCGCGCTCGCGAATGGGGATCTTGAAGCTTCTGACTTCCTTTGTGGAGAATTCGCGCTCACGCTTGTGAATGTCGCGCTCGCGAATTTTGGTTAAAAAGCTTCTGTCTCTTTTTTGCAACATTCACGCTCGCGAGTTTGGTTTCCTGCAAAAATAAATTCCCTGCATACTTGACTTTTGATGAGTTCCCCCCCCCCTTTTTTTTTTTAAAAAAAGATAACTGATAAAAACAAATAATCAAATAAGTTATAATAAACCAAAGTATATTAATTAGTCATTGATTTTATACATACCTATTCGATTCAAAATGTTACTTGCGGTGGGTCATTAATTTTAGTACCCAAATAAAGCTTACACCTCTGTCCATTGACCATAAATGTGGAACCATTAGATAGATTTTTCAATTCTAATGCTCCATGATCTGAAATTTTGATTACCTCAAATGGTCCACTCCATCTTGACTTCACGTCAATGGTCCACTCATCTTGACTTCAATTTTCCACGGAAATAGGCAAGTCTTGATTAAATAATAAACACTTATGTCTACTTCTTTTAAATGATTTACTTTGTCTCCTTCTTTAAATGATTTGATTTGAATCTGATTATCATGCCATTTCTTAGTTCTTTCTTTATACAACTTGGCATTTTCATATGCTAATAATCTGATCTCATCAAGTTCATTTAATTGAAGTTTCCTTTTGTAGCCAGCCTTGCTCAAATCAAAATTCAAAGACCTTATTGCCCAGTATGCCTTATACTCTAATTCTAAGGGTAGATGACATGCCTTTCCATAAATTAGACGGTAAGGAGACATCCCAATTGGTGTCTTAAATGCCGTTCTATATGCCCAGAGTGCATCATCGAGTTTAAGTGACCAATCCTTTCGGGATGAATTGACATTTTTTTCCAAAATCCACTTCTTAAAGCTCAACGGTTTGAAATTTCACTTGCCACTAGTTTGTGGATGATAATGGGGTAGATACATTGTGGTGGTAACTCCATATTGTCCTCAAAAGGCTTTCAAAAGATCTATTTAAAAAGTGCGTACCTCCGTCACTTATGATTGCCTGGTCCCAAAATCTGGTAAAATAGTGCTCTTTAAGAATTTGACGCACTGTATTGGCTTGTTTTGTGACATAAAAAGCTTGCGCTAGTAAATTAGTGCTTTTAAGAATTTGACCACTGTATTGGCATTATTCGTGACATAAGCTTGCGCTTCCACCCATTTGGAAACATAGTCGACAGCTACTAAGATATAACTTTTACCTTGTGAAATAGGGAACGGTCCCATAAAGTCAATCCCCCATACATCAAATATTTCTACTTCCAGTATGTTGGACAAAGGCATTTCATCTTTCTGACTTATGTTGCCAAACCTTTGACACCTGTCACAATGACAGACAAATATACGTGCATCTTGAAATAGAGTAGGCCAATAAAAGACACTTTCCAAAACTTTTGAAGCAGTTCTATTCGCTCCATGATGCCCTCCATATGGACTAGAGTGACAATGCATAAGTATATCTTGTATTTCTATTTCCCCTACACCCCTCTACACACCCTTCCTAATCATACCGTCCAGCATCTTTAATAAGAAATGGTTATCATCCATAAAGAAATTAAGAAATTTTTAGCATCTGCATAGAACTTCTTCCTTTGTGCATAAGTCATATCTGGAGGTATTATGTTAGAAGCTAGAAAATTTGCAATGTCAGCATGCCAAGGTGTGTGAACATGTTGTACTAACATTAAATTCTCATCTAGAAAACTTTCATTTATAATTGTAGATTCTTCTATTGGTCCTTCTTCATTTTCCAGACGTGATAAATGATCAGCAACTAAATTTTCAGAACCCTTCTTGTCCTTAATTTCAATGTCAAATTCTTGCAATAATAGAACCCATCGAATAAGACGTGGTTTTGCATCTTTCTTAGAAAATAGGTATTTCAATGCAGAATGATTAGTATAGATTATGACTTTGGCTCCTAACAAATATGATCCGAATTTATCACATGCATATACCATAACCAACATTTATCACATGCATATACCACAGCCAACATTTCTTTCTCAGTAGTTGTATAATTCATTTGAGTACTAGTTAGAACATGGCTGGCATAGTATATCACATGCAATTTCTTATCGTGTCTTTGGCCTAAAACACAACCAACAGCAACATTACTAGCATCACACATTATTTCAAATGGTAATCCCCAATTGGGTTTTGCTATTATAGGTGCACTTATTAATGCATTCTTTAAAGTATTAAAAGCTTTCAAACATTCTGGAGAAAAGTCAAAAGATGCATCTTTAACAAGTAAGTTGGTTAGAGGCTTAGCAATGATAGAAAAAATTTTTATAAACCTTCTATAAAACCCTGCATGGCCTAGAAAAGATCTTATACCTTTAACCGTAGTAGGAGGAGGTAACTTTTCTATAGCTTCTATCTTTGCCCTGTCTGTTTGGATTACTTCCTTACTTATTTTGTGCCCTAAGACAATGCCCTCATCAACCATAAAGTGGCATTTCTCCCAATTCAAAACCAAGTTAGCACTTTCACATCTTGACAAATACAAGATCTAAATTTTTCAAACAACTTTCAAATGAATCACCATAAACAGAAAAATCATCCATGAATACATCCATAATTTCCTCTATGTAGTCATTAAATATCGCGGTCATGCAACGTTGAAATGTTGCAGGTGCATTGCATAATCCAAAAGGCATGCGTCTATATGCTAATGTTCTAAATGGACAAGTAAATGTGGTTTTCTCTTGGTCATTCAGAAAGATATAAATCTGAAAATATCCAGAATATCCATCGAGAAAACAATAGAAAGCATGACCAGCAATTCTTTCTAACATTTGATCTATGAATGGTAAATTACATCCCATTCTACCCCACTCTGGACTCTAATGGTTCGAACCGGGTTTTGGATCAGCCCGACTCGACTCTAAGCAACGACTCGATTCAATAGAAAAATGGGACGTTACAAGTTCACCATTTTCGTTTTTTACTACAGTCATTCCTCCTTTTTTAGGCACATATTGAATTGGACTAACCCATTGGCTATCTGAAATTGGGTATATTATTCCTACATCTAACAACTTTATAATTTCTTTCTTCACTACTTCTTTCAATTAGGATTAAGTCTCCTTTGTCTTTCTGCCCTAGGTAGATGCCCTTCTTCAAGATTAATGTAATGCATGACTCGATTCGAACTTATCCCCTTAAGGTCAGAAATTTACCATCCTATACTCTTAATATTATTTCTAACAATTTTTAACAAGTCATTTTCTTGATCATAGTTAATTTGTTAGAAATAATTATGGGAAGTGTGTGATTTTTACCTAGGAAAGCATATCGTAGATGACTAGGTAACTCTTTAAGGTCTATTATTGGTGGACTTTCAATTGATGGAGGAAGAGGCTCATGCTCTCTAAGTAGCATTTTTCAGGTCTTAAATATTATAAACTCCTCTTCTTCAATAGTTGACATTTTCTTCCCTCAAAATTTCATTTATCTTCCAGGGTAAACTTTTCTGGTATACATGCATCGAACTAAGTCAATCTCATGCAATTTCTTTCATCCATAGATATTCTCATAGCTTTGTCTATATGGAATTTAATTATATCATTCACCTATTCCTAAGGACTAATTTTCCGTCTGAAAAACCATCAAGGAATGCCCTCCCTGTGTTCAAAATTGGTCTTCCTAAAATAAGAGGACAATTTTTATCATAAACAAAATCAAGTTGACAAAATCAGTTGCAAAAATAAATTTTCAACCTTAACAAGTACATCCTCAATGTGATTACCATAGGGGTCTTTTATAGTTTTTGGTCAGCAAGTTATTAAAACCGATTATTTAGTTTCTCTTAACTTCATCTTCTTTTAATCCCAATTCTTAAAGAGAGATAATGATATCAAATTAATACTTGCTCCTAAGTCACAAAGGCATCTAAAGAAAAATCTACTTACCTAATTTGCATGGTTTATAGTGAAACTCCCTGGATCTTTGAGTTTAGTAGGTAACTTACTTGATATTATGGAACTACAATTCCTCAGTCAGGGTGACTTTGACACATCTTCCCAACTACGTTTCTTCGAGAATCAATTCTTTAAGGAACTTACTGAGTTGGACATTTGTGATAGCTTCCCATGAGTTGACATGTTGATATGCAAATTTTTCAGTTTATCAATTAAAATTTAAGAAAACTGCTTATCTGTGCTCTTGCTTCTTGAGCCTTTGTGGAAAAGTGGCCTAGATCGATGAGCTTATAACAATTATCCTTCCTTCCTTGTCCTTTCCTTTTTCTTTGTTCTCTTAATCCTGCACTATTCACTTCCAATGCGTCGCGTTCACAAACCGGCGTCCACAATTTGTTATTATTCAAACCATTCAGCATCAATACCCGATGGAACTATTTATCTACTATTTTTCCACTGGGGCGTAAGGCAATGGCACTTATTATTTTCCTAGATTCTTTCGTGTATTACTAGGAAGATTCCCCACTTCACGTGAGGAAATAGCATTTTTTGCCAAGCTGCCCTACTTGTACTTCCAATTATGTATGGATGATTGAATGGTTTTTGAATAACTTGTCAAACTTTGATTCTAACCATTTAAAACTATCTTCTGGCTACTCATTCCTTTTGGTTAATCCTTTCAAAAATTTATCAATTTTATTAGTCAAGTTGTCCTAGTCTATCTTAGATTGACTACCCTGATTTCCCCCTATTCTTGATTATCATGAGTTTCTCCAAAAAGAATTTATGATAATATACGATTTTCAGCATTATAAGTATTCGAATTATTGGACTGCGAACTCTGTCTTGGACATAATTCAACTTGTTCCTCCATAACCGGAATGTGCTTATAATTACTATTCATTTGACCATGGCCATTTTGACCGCAATTGTCACAAATAAGAGATGTTGATTATTTATGTTTAAATTTATCAATTTATATGACAAAGCAGAAATATGCTGCTTGCAGCTTAGTTAAGGGATCTAATTCATGCACTTTCTTTACCGAATTCGGTTTCTGAAGAAGATGAAAAGACTCATTATTAGTAGTTTAGAATGACGTTACCTGAGGCCCTTTCGGTTGGCCATATGCTATTTATTGTGACCATCTCTCTAGTAGACTCAATGCAATCATTAGTAGTCTTCTTTCATTGAATGATCCCCCTGCCATAGCATCTATAGTCCTCTTGTAGAAGGTGTTACCCCAATTATAGAAAGGGAATCATATATATTAGAAAGTTTGAATCAATATATTTTGGGGAAGGCCATGGTGTGGGCAAACTCGTTGGAGTTCTTTATAGCGATCCCACGCCTCATATAGGGATTCATTTTTATGTTGGGTAAACAAGGTTATTTCTTCGATAAGCCTAGCGGTTTTTGCTAGTGGGAAGTATTTAGACAGGAAGGCTTGGGCTAGTTGTTCCCAGGTGGTGATAGAATTTGGTGGTAATGAATTCAACCAAGCTTTTGCCTTATCTTTCAATGTGAAAGGAAATAAACGTAACTTAATAGCATCTGCTGGTACTAAATTCATTTTAAATGTATCACAGATCTCAAGAAAACTGGCTATATGCGAGTTAGGATCTTCATTCGGTAATCCATAAAATTGAACACTATTTTGGGATCATCTGTAAATAAGAGCAGGTGTAATCTCAAACTGGTTAGCATTTACGGTGGACGTAACGGACGTACTACTCCTTTTTGTGAACCGTTTAAACTTGGAGTAACGTAGTCCATCAACCTCTGTGGCGGATTTCCATCACCCATGACTCTTGAATTTCTTCTTTTTTTCTTCTTCTTTTGTTGTGAAAGGAACTGTTCAATCTCAGGCTGATAATCCTCTAATTCACTGTTTGAAGATCTGGTACTTAGCATATGGGGTACCTAAATTATATAGTCCTGCAAAATTTTGAATAAAAAAAATAAGTAAGTATCTTAATTAAAATAAACTGCAAATCACATATAAGAATATTTCGTTAAATGACAGAACACCGTTCCCCGGTAACAGCGCCAAAAACTTGTTGCGTCTCTTTTGAGTTCCCGCAAGTATACGGATCGTAACGTAGTAATAAAAGATTGATCCCACCAGGAACGGGTTGAGTTCACTTGCTACTTTACTCTTAATGATGTGTTTACAGAAATATGAATACAGAAGTGATTAATTTCTATTTATGCTAAATGAAAGTGATTGAATTTCTATTTTATGCTAAATCTAACTTTAATTAACTCTAAAACAAAATGTGTAGTAAGATACTTAGAATAATTAATCATTACACAGGATTTTCCCTTTTCTTATGCAAACAGCCTAATACATAACAATAAAGAATTCTAAATTACATATGGTAAAGATATAATTCAACTTCTCAGACTAGAATTATACTAGTGCCTTATTATATTGTATTCTACTTTATAATAAAAACGCCATAGTCTTGTTAAAATTAAACCTAATTCTTAATTCTTTGATTTTATTTCAATGAGACAGATTTTTCACTTTAAACAGGAAATAAAGAAATAGCATGATGTAAATTTCAACTCAATTGGAATGTAAATAATTTCTCTTTGATCTAACTAAACTATTTCCTTCTGAGAATATAATGTCAGTAAACCTTATTTAAACAAAGAGTCAAAAGATAAACTTAAGGAAATTTTTATATGAATGCTACCAACTTTTAAATTGTTGCTTTGCCATAGAAGAGTTATGAAGAACAACCATAGAAGAGTTATGAAGAACAACATACAACAAGTCTATAAAACAAGAGAAAGAAGTAATCTAACTCAAGCCTCCGGAGGGCGTCATACCTCAAGGAACTTCTTGATGTTCTTGGCACAATCAATAACAAGTGTCTCTCGTCAACTTGCTCTAAGTACTACTATCACACTTTTCCTAATACAATCTAAGTTTTTCTGTTTTTGAATCTAACTCTCAATATGAATCAATTCATCTCCTTTTTTTGCTTCACTTTGATTGCTATTTACAGAGGAGGAGAGTGATGGTGGTTTTGGTAGTGATTGGTTGGCCAAAAGGTGCTTGAGGTGACTTCTCTTGGGAGACTTCTCTTGGGAAGAGTCCCGACCCTTGCATGGAAAGATATGTATTTCTGATGAAAAGGCAGCAATTACGTCTCCTGGAAATCTTGACTCGCGCTCACGACTTCTGCTTCAGATGTCTCTGCCTCTCAAAAGTGCTTTTCGCACCCGCGCAGATGGATGTCGCGCTCGCGACTTTTGCTTGCAAACCTTTTGACTCTCAGGAGTGCTTTTCTCGCCCGCGTATGTGAATGTCGCACTCGCGACTTGTCTTTTCTGGGTGTAGGTTGCGCGCGCGACCTTCGGTAGCGATCGCGACCTCCGGTAGCGCTTGCGACTTTGGGCATTTTATTTGTTGCAACTTGCTTTGCGGCGCGAAGGCTGGTTCAAGGATTTCTTCCATTTTTTTCAACTTGTTTTGGCCTTTTTTTGTATAAAACAAATAAAACAAATTCTTTGCTCCAACTGTGTCCTGAAAAAATTACTTTGAAAAAAAACAAACACAAACAAACGTTAAAAAATATATTGTGTTCCTGAAAATTACTTTGAAACAAAAACAACACAAACAAACGTAAAATATATAAAAATAATCATGCATTCATGCAATTTTATATAAAAATAACGTAACAAGATTTGCCCGCTTTGCGAGGCTATCAATCCCCCAACCCTTTGGTCAATATACCATTTCACAAAGAGTTAATCTTCTTATTCTAGCACTCTCTCGTGATCACTCATATCTTCTCTCTCTTTTCTTTATATCGTTTGGCCTTTGAATTGCGAATTAGTAAGGATTATTGATTTTTGGTCCTCCGTGGTGCAACATTAGTATCAATTAATTTAGGGTTTCTTGTCTGGGAAAAGAGATGAGAATGGATACCTCTTTAGGTGCTGCAATGAATTAGGCTTCTATGCTATCAATGATGAACAACATAGGAGTAGTTTGCCACCATAGTAACGAGCACAACTTTACACCTCATGGAGTTAATAAAACCCTAGTTGGAGATTTTATTATTGCCCATTGCAGAAAGCTACTAATAATAAGTGATGCGGAACCCAAAAGGAAATGAATTCCTAGAACCCCTAATCGAGTGGATCGGATCAAAGATTGAGATGAAATTCCCTTCTATGGCACCCAAAGCTTAAGGAAGCAAGAATACCAATAATCGATTAAAGAAGAACAAGATAAATGCCACAACGAGTTGATAAGTTACCTTAAATTCTTGATGCAATTAGAGGAAACAATCTCTCACTATCACTCTAGGCAAAGAAACAAGCAAAGCATGATTTGTATTTGAAGTTGTTATTCAAGTTGTGAATTCTTTATAATGGAAGCACCTATTTATACTAGAAAATGGAAGACGATGAGCCTAAAATCAAGCCTACAATCAAGGCTAAAATCAAGCCTAAAATCAAGGCTAGAATCAAGGCTAGAATCATGCCTTAAATGAAGGCCATAATCAAGGCTAAATTCAAGCCTTAAATCAACGCTAAGATTATTCTAACCAATATGGCTCATATGGGCTCAATTAAATACAAAGCCCAAGCTAATTAATTAAAACAAGCCCAACTTAAATATTAGCTAATTTAGGGCTGACCCAACTTTAGAATATAAGCCCAACAAGCCTTATTAAGTCCACTCTAAACAACTTAATCAAAATAGGATAAATGGGCTATAGGCCTTTACATGTCCCATACAAATTAGAGTCAGACTCTAGCACGGCTTGGGCGGGCTATAAGGCATGGGTGTGCTACACCTTCCTCACTTGCCTCCAATAATGTGAGTAGCCTAGGTCTTCCCTCGAGTTCTATACAACACCTATCGAAAGCTTGATCTTTAGCTCTTGTGAAACTCGATCTTGGATATACAAGGACATGGCTGCCCCATATCGCTTGGCACGGCTCCGTGTAATCGGTCCACTAGGAAGCGCCAACGAATCTCCTATGTTGTTCTCGATGTTTCCTTGAGCTTTATTGACAAGTAGTGGTGGATCCATATCAATAAGTCCGCTTCTTCACATGGACCATACTTAGATGAAGATAATAGTAAGAAGATGTTAGAGAATATAGACGCCATGGAAAAGAACCTCCTAGCTCTCAAGACCAATAAGTATTAGAGTAGTAGTAACTGGATTTACTCCCTTTAGTTTAGGCACATACTAACAACTCATATTTTGTATTTAACTTAATTTGAATAACTGTTATATAGGTTGATTTTGTAATAATATATTGTATAAATATCACTCTATACACTTGTGTAATGATATACAAAAAACACCACTCAAAGATTTCACATGGTATCAGAGCTATAACCCATTTCTTAATATGAAAATGTCCATCGTTAAATTGACCACCAAAAATTATCTTGCTTGGAAGATGCAATTCATTCCTCTTTTAAGTTATCAAAAACTTCATGGATTTATTTATCACACCCTTAGGGTCCAGGTAGGCTTAAGGCCATCGGGCACCTCGTAGAACCCACAACTAAACTAATCCAATTCAACACATTACTTATCTTGATTAATTACTTAGGTGGGCTATAGCCAATTTATTTACTTTCATTTAATTTTTGGGATCATTGAATACAAAGAACCCACAACTAAACTAATCCAATTCAACACATTACTTATCTTGATTAATTACTTAGGTGGGCTATAGCCAATTTATTTACTTTCATTTAATTTTTGGGATCATTGAATACAATCTTTCACACACTATGTATAATCACATATCAACACTGTCATAATACTTGTTTACATTATAGTTTACATATATACCATACTAATATCATTCACAATGGTACTAAGGAGAAACTAGAGTTCATATAACTTATCAACAACTTATAATATCAAATAACTATTTACATTATTCACAGGCTTCTTATTGGAAAAAGAAAATCAAGAAGTTGACGAACCTGGATCACCTCTACCTGAAATCACAGATGCTTGGGTGAGTCATCAACTCAGTGAGATTCTAGTGTCATATTGTTGCATGTACATTGAAAAATATCTCAAGGTTCAACATTTATAGTAATATAGGATGGTAGTACCATTGTAGCTTGTCAATAGAGATAAGTCCATATAAAAGGATTCATAGTAATCGGATTAATATCACAAAGACATATCAATAATATGACCGATAATCATGATAGGTGCCATTTTTATAGTATTTTTAATATAGTTTTATTAGGATTTTTTAGTATTTTTAGTACTTCAATTAGTTTTTATTTAGTTTTATTTATATTTTCATTTAAAGATTTCCTTGAATCACATTTCACTTGATCTTGGGGAATTTTGCAGCATTTCTATAGGAAACCAACCAAAAATATAGAAAAGAGCGTTCCTAGGTTCAGAATCTAGCACGCCCTGAGCGTGTCATCTGGTACGTCCGTCCTGTGTTGAATTGAACAGAGACTCAGAAGCTAGCACCCCGTGCTACAAGAGGCTGTTGATCCTTGGGCATGCTCACTCCAGCACGGCCCGTGTTGTAACTACCTTGTAGTCCCCAGACTCTAGCACGCCCAAGCTGTGCTAGAGAGCACGCCTATGCTGCAAGTAATTGTCGATCCTTAAGCGTGCTCATCCAAGCATAGCCCGTGCTGCAACCACCTTAGGGACTTAGAGCCTAGAACGCCTAGACCGTGCCAGACAGCACGCCCGTGCTGAAGACTAGATTTTACCTTGGGCCGAGAATGTTAGTTCTAGCTCATGCCGCTTGCATGGACCTGCATGAGACGCTTTTCTGGCGTGCCAATCAAGTAAATCCTATTTAGACGCTGAAAGAGTCATAATTGGAGAGAATACAAAGCCTAAACATTTTTCTAGCTCAAGGAGATTTCTTACTCAATAGGAGATCCATTTTCCTAAAGGATCACGAAGATATTTTCTGAAAGTCTATATAAAGAGAGAGACTAGCCATGATTGGGGGTGATTTTCATATTCCATCTTTTAGTCTATTAATTCCTACATAGTTTTCTCTCTCAAGACTTCAAATGTTTAAGATTTGTGTCAAGATTCAAGGAAGCTGTTCAAGCTTATCATCGACTAGTTTTTATTCTAAACTCTCTTTTTGTTTGTTATTCTTTATGAGATTATTTACAAATTCAATTGAGTTTTATTTAATTACTATGTTGAACTGAACTCTCATACTAGGGATTTGATGTAGCTTAATTTCGATTCCAATTTATAATATTAGATTTGCTTTTCTTTGTTCAAAGTATAATTTATTATGTAGCTTAATTTCGATTACCAATTTATTAATATTAGATTTTGCTTACTTTGTTCAAATATAATTTATTATTGAACTTTTAATATTTTCCAAGAGAGTTCTTTCCCCGGATTGATTTATTTCCATTAATCCACTATCGAGAGGAAGGGGTTTTTGATTATGAAAAAAGTAATAAATACATTGGAAATAATAACTTGATGCAGAAGCTAATAGTTTGACTCATGGGGGGTTTTTATAAGTTAATGCTTAGGTTCATGAATTCATAAACAAACCATAAATTATAATTGATTTTAATTTCATGTTTTGATTGCCACTATTGGAAGATAGGTAATTAGATCGCGTTTAAAATAGCTAACAATACATCGGAGAGACGCTTGTAGTGATTTTAGGGTTGTTTCCCCCACTTGAACAATTTAAACTGATTATGAGAGCTTGTTAGTGATTTTAGGGTTGTTTCCCCCACTTGAACAATTAAAACTGATTATCAAACTATTAAAATAAATTGGATAGAATTAAGTGAAATCAAAATCTCGAGTAGCTTTTAATCCTTGATTTCTTTTCATCGAATTGTCTTGCTTGATTTCTTTTTATTCTCTTTTACTTATTTAGATTTTCTTTAAAATAATTCTCCTTATTGTTGTCTAGATAATAGTAAGTTAACACAATTTTGGTACTTGATATACAATCCTTGTGGGACGATACTCTACTCATTCTTTATTACTTGTCGCGATTTCGTACACTTGCGAAAAAGCCTATCAAATCACATAGATGGCACTAAATACATATCACTATGTACATTACAGTGCTATCACACATTACACACTTTAGGGCGGTAATTTCTCCCTTTAATCACAAATCTCTATATGCACATAGCCTAATGGTATAATACCCATCAAGTTGAGATTCTGTCATATTGGCTACACAAATGGCTCGGTACAATCAATTAGGCTTAGAGGCCAAATAGGATCTCACAATTCATAATTCCAATAGCACAATTAACGTACGGTTTCAAATATCAATAATGGTATGCATTTTATCAAAAGTCTATTATAACAAAGAAGGAGGTTAGACATAATAACTCACCTTGAAAGCAAGAATTTGATTTCTCTTGATCTCTTATAATTTTATAATGGTTCCGTGGTAATTCCTGACCTACATTCACATTTAAACACATATTGCACTTTTAATTTTGTTTATACCTCTTTATTGACATTCAAGGTTCTTTGATATTTTTATTTATTAAATTTGAATCTAAAATTTTGGGGACAGAAATTATACATATTGATCTTTATTTTCATCCATTATATTCTCATGTTCATAGTTTATTCACTTATGTTTTAATATGCTCAATTTAGTGCAAGCTTAGTGAAACACAAAATTTTCTGCACATGAGCAGTCTGTGTTCCTTTGATTGAATATTTATTTTCTCTCATCCATTTGTCCCGAAATTTTACTAGGTGGTTCCCAATATCCCAAAGCACTCTCATATTAAATTTCATGAGTTTTGGAGTTTATTAATCTATTCAAATAATTTAATTACAGAACCAGAATTTTCATCTTTCTCATACTGAGTAGTCTGCATTCTTTTATTCATATCTCCATTTTCCCTCATCATTTGGACTTTCCCTTTTAACGCAACATTCTTAACATCCTAGGATATATCTCTATAAAATTTTATAATTTTTGCAATTCATTTACATGGTCAAATAGGATAAACACAGTAGTGGATTTATTTATAGTGTCACAGTGAGCAACCTGTATTCACTTCGTCATAAATTATTTTCCTTTTATATTCTGAGCTTGTCCTTTTACCACAACTTTTTCAACATCCTAGGTTATGTCTCTGTAAACGTTTATAAATTTTGAAGCACATTTACATATCTAATTTAACAAATCATAGTGGCTGAATTGAAGCAGCTTCATCGAGACAGTTTTGGAATTTTGAGTTTCTAGCTTTTTGAAGTTCAATACCTTTAAATCCAAACCAATTTTCAACATCTTAATTGATTAAATAACATGTTTAAAAGATAATTTTGGGTTTTGATTCATCAAATTAAAGATGTAAACATAGGAAAAAATAATTGAAAATTCAAGACAGAATTTGAATTTCATACCTTTCTTTTGTTTTCTCTTCTATTGTTTCTTTATTATCTTAACTTTTCCTTTGATAATATCATTGTCACTTGGTATTTTACGGTGAATGAACTCTAGCAAATATTAGAATGATAGAAAGAAGAAGGAGAAGGAAGAAGCCTACATTAGGAATGAAGAAGTGAAGAGGTGGGTGTTGTTTCTCACTTCTAATACCCTTTCCAGTTGTCCTTCTTTCCTTCAATTTAGTGGTGAGTCATTTGCTTGGTTGTAGAAAAAATGAGCTGCCACTTATATGAGTGAATTGTCCTTATCCCTTTTAGTCGCTTTGATTTAATAGTAGCTTAGGTGGCTAATTTGGTCATTTCATCTTTCTTTCTTACTTAAACCTACACTTATTTCCTTTATAATTTCATTCTTTTAAATTCTAAATTTTGGTTTCTTTATTAGATGAAGATATTTTTATTTTACTATCTTCTTTACATACATATATTTTTATAGAATCATGGTGCCTTCCAATTTTGAATGCCTCAGGGGTTTTAGGATTTTCCATATACATCACTTTAATACCTTACAAATTTCACTTTCTTGCATTTCAATAGTCTTTTAAATAGGTCACATATTTTATAAAATATTTCTTTATTACTTATTTGCTTAGTTTACATAATATTTGGGGTATGAGATTTTCATTGCACTTAGGGTGTTACATAATTGATGGTTCTTTACCCCCTGCACCAAAAACTATCACCAACTCAAAAACTTCCATCTCCTCTGTTAATCATGAATATGATTCTTGATTTCAAAAAGATCAAATGTTACTATCTTGGATTCTTTCATCTTTAACTGAAGAAATTTTTTCATACTTTTCTAGCTTAAGCTCCTCTTTTGATGTTTGGAAGGCCTTATCGCAGGCTTTTGGTTCTATTTCTCAGAATAGACAATTATAAATTCATATTGAATTGTAAGAATTAAAGAAAAATGAGCTCTCTGTGTCTGATTTTCTCTATAAAGCTAAAGTATTGGCAAATGAATTGCAAGCTGCGGGTCATCCTATCTCTTTGACGAAATTTAATGCATTTATTTATTGCAATATTGGTAAGGAGTATCATATAATCAACTCAATGAATCTTAAATCTGACCCTGTTTCTTTCTATGAACTTTATGGCCAATTAGTTGTGCACGAAATCCTTATCAAGAGTGCACAAGAACCACCTATTGCAAATATTGTTCTTAAATCTAATGATACCAATTCACCTCTTCTTCCCACCCCAAATCGTCCTCCTAGCTACAATCTTAATGCTCGTCCACAATGTCAAGGACAAAAAAATAATTTTCAACATAGAGGATCTTGTCATATTTGTGGTCTTGGTAATCCTATTGCAGACTGATGTCGTTGTCGGTATAATTTTAATTTTTCTCGCCCATGACCCTCTTCTAATCCATAAGCTAATTGTTATTCCTATGGACGTCCACTAGCTCCTGTGTAATCATTTGTACCAAATTCATGTTTCCTAGTTTCTGAACACTGCAGCTAACTAGCATGTTACTCCAGATTTGTCTGCTTTAAGTATTATAAATGAATATCGTAGGATGGACCAACTCCATGTAGGTATTAGCAAGGGTATTGGCTCAAGGGTCAATTGTATTTTGATATTTTGATGATCATACAAAACAAATAAATTTAATATTTTTGTATGTGCTAATATTAATTTATGCAGAATTTTTAAATATGGAAATTGCTAAAGAAGGCAAGTCCTTATTTATGCAGAATTTTTAAATATGGAAATTGCTAAAGAAGGCAAAGGTCTTTACCCAATCCAAGAATTTTGAAGACCATTGAAAGGTTATTGTGAAGATTTTCTTTTTAGTGTTAGTATCTTAGGATATTTTGTTAGGATAGAGAGAATATCTTTTATAAGCACAAAAATATTTTCTTCCTCTCTATAAAGGATTTTCGGAAATACCTTAATTAATAAAAGTCAAAACTTAATCTTTTAAATTTATTTACCCTATTTCGAAAAAGATTTTGACTTAATTATTTTTGGTGGTAACAAAATATTTGAAAGAGATTGCATATCTTTTCATTATTTTCAAAAATTACCTTAATAAAATAAAAGGTACAATTCTTGATCTTTTTAAATTTACTTACCGCTATTTTGAAAAGATTTTGGGCTTAATTATTTTTTTGGTAAAAAAATATTTGAAGATATTTGCATTTTTTTTGCATTTTTGAAAATCATTTTATAAAAAGGCAGTCAAATCTTTTATTACTCTTACTTTCCTAAATATTGAAAAATTTTGACTCAAAATATTTTTGGCAATTAAATATTTAAAAGATCTTTTATATCTCTTAATTTTTGAATGCAAAATATTCCTTAAACTAAAAGATTTTATGCTTTCTAAAGGGATCTTCATCCCTCTATAATAAAACGTTTTCTCTTGTTTTCCTCTTATGAAAACGTGGGTATTTTATTTTAAGAGTAAGAGTCCATTGATCATATGTTTTAAATCTCTCAAAGCTCTCTCTCAAAAACCCCATTATTTCTTTTCGTCTTCTTGCTTCAAGAAATATTTTTAAAGAGAAAAGAAAATTATTACAACATCTTTCGAAAAATGGTTCTGATCTTTAAATCCATTTTCTAATCTTGATTTCTGTTTTTTCTATGCTTATATTTGCATTTCTCTCTGTCTATATAGATTCTATAATTTGTTGTAGACAGCCTTTTTAATTGAAAAACTTTTGTGTAATAGCTTAGATGAAAAGCTATGGTGGTATAGGTTATCAAGCGACCTACCTTCTCCTTGTGTGAGATTCTAATGTCTTGATGTGAGTTTCTGTTCTCTGCAAAAACAGAAAGGGTTGAGGTTGACTAGAACCTTTGGAAAATCTGGGACAAATGTAGATCTAGGTCGTTGGATCTATTTTCTTGTATTGTTCGTTTGTCTCTTACCCTTGAAAAGAGATAACATAGTGGAGGATCCCCAAGATGAGTCTTTTGAGGAAAGTGGATGTTAGGCGAGTTAGTGCGAACCACTTAATCTATGTGTTTAATCTTTTTCTTTTATTTTCTTGAAGTTTCTGCTTGATATTATTTTACTTACTCTTCTGTTAATGTATTAGAATTTTAGAAATGCAAAGTTGTTAATGAATTTCTGTTTTTGAACTTGAATAAGCTTTATCTTTATTGAACATTAGAACTTTGGACTTCTGCATTATGAATACACCAAGTTCTAATCTGTTCTTCTATATTCAGTTTATTTCACAATTTGGGTTTTAATCAGTTTTCTAAGTTTACTTAAAGCTTTGTGAAGCAGTATAGAAATTCAATAATTGTCTCTCACATACTCTTTAATATTTGTCTAAACTTTATGAGGTAGTTGATAGGTGTCAGTTTTATAGTATTTTTAGTATAGGTTTTAATTAGAATTTTGAAGCATTTCTAATCAATAACTGTTCTTTACAAAGTCTTTCTTTGTTCAAAGCTTCCTTGAATCATAACCCACTTGATCTGAAAGAAATTTGTAGGGTTTTGGCACAGAAAAGAGCATTACAAAGTAAAATACTCAATCTCAAGCACGGCCAGCCCATGCTAAAAGACACTCCTTTCGTAATAATTTTCCATGAACCCATTTTTGCACAAATGAAGTTTCATTGTATCGATGTCTAAGAAGGCTCTATTTCGACACTTCTTGTGATTACATGGTGTTTTCGCACTGCCCCCGAGCGACCCGAAAAACCGCCCGATTCTTGTTTTTGATTTGGAAAAAGATCTTTGTTTTTTAACAATTGGTGACAAAACATTTTAGGATACGATGCCGATAGATCGATCTTATAAAACATTTGAGTCGCCACCCCATTTTTTCGGCAATGGGATCGTTTCCAATTTTAAAAGTGACTTCATTTAAAACCTAATTTTATTTAAGGCCAATTTAGAAAACTGGTTAGGCGCACCAAGTGCTATTCTAGATAAGGAAATTGCGTATGTCGGCCTGTTGGAAGCCGACGCTCGGAAAACCGGCCTCTTTTAACCTACAATTTCTAATTTATTTTAGTTTAGAAAAGCCAATTTATTTATACAAACCCAATCCGAATAAATCGAACTGAGTTCCTATGTGGAAAATTATTTAATCATCCCAAATAAGTTCATTGCATTCAGTCCCAAATAAATTCATTCATTGCATTCATAATCATTCAAACCACACCAACCATTCAACCCACAGCAGTCAAGTTAAAGTAATCAAAAGACCTGCTCTTTCCTTATGGTTAAAGGCGGGCCACAAACTGAACCTAAAATACATTTTACCCAATTTAAATTCAAGAAAACCCTAAGAAACTTGAAATCATGCATAACAACAAATTAACGTACTTAATTAAACCGCAATCTGCCCACAATTGGTTGTCTCTTATTAAAAGAATTGAATATTTATTTAATTGCACGAAATTATTATTATTATTTTTTAAAAAGAACAAAAATCTTTTCTGGAACCCTAGAACGGTCGCGCACGCAGCTGTTCTATGGAAGAACAGTTGCGTGACGGATCCAATGGCTGCGTGACGCAGCTGTTCATAATTTGGGAAAACTTTTAGATTCATCAATCGATTATTTCAAATATAATACTAAACAGAGAATAAAAGAGAAATAAAATTATAAATACGAACAGTTCCGTCATGCAACTAATCTGGGCAAGATAATTATGTTTTGGACATGAATAGTTCCGTCACGCAACTGCCAGTAGCTGCGTGACGCAACTTGCTTCTGTTCCGTAACTACCTTTTTCGAAATAAAACCTTTTTTACGTTTTCCTTATTAAAAACTTTTTCCAATATTAACTCGAAAAACATCCAATAATGGGCTGGGTACCGTTTATCAAATATCACACTACTAAAATACCAACAAAATAATAATAATGAATTAATACAAATACCAACAAAAGTTTTAGATAATAGCCTAACCCTCAGATTGAGATTGGAGGATTGTAAACAATCTGAACGTCTTAAGGAACGAGATTTCAAGGTCCCAGAAGTCTTTGTTCACCAAGTTTTAACAAATACCTCCTTCTCTTTTCCTTTTCTCTTTTTTTTTTTCTTTTCTATGATTTTCGTTTTTAACTTAATTAATTTTTAAAGGCTGTTTTTCTTCAAGATAACTCAAGAGAGTTCCTGCAGAAAAACCTAGCCGCGATTGTCTTTTTTTTCACGCCCTCCAAATTCCTCTCCGAATAAGATAAAAAATGCAGTATTTATATGGGTAGGGCAACAGGGGATAGCTGCGTCACGCAACTGACGGCTGCGTGACGGATCCGATAGCTGCGTTACGCAGCTCCACTTTCTGGACCGTTGCCACGTATCCAAAACAAAATGTAAAATAGTATGTCGCTTTCAGTGACGTCACCCTTAATTGGAGTTGAAGTGGACGCAAACTGTCAGTGCCGTCCACGCACCTATACAGCTGCGTGATGCAACTCTAATGCAGATCAGTCACTCAAAATGTTTAAATCAATCCTTGGGTTTTAAAGACTTCAGGAAACCATGATTCCTCATTCCGCGTCCTGTATCCTCATCGGGTTGAGGCGGGGTATAAAGACACGTGTCAGACAGGTTTGCCCCCCCACTTTATCATTCAATTGTATAAACGATTAATGCTCTAAAGTCGCGCTCCACTCGACGCCGCCTTCAATCTGGTAAACATCTTCAAAGCTCGGTTTGATTGGCTGAAGGGATTTTCGGTTGAACTTTTGATTCAAATCTGGTTCACCTCCTCAGCTCAGTTTGATCGGGCTTTTGTTCGCTTCCAGTGGGTGGATCTAGGTAACGACCGTCCAATAATTCGTCTGATGCTTTGAAGAACCTCGAGGCTCGATTGAAATTGGCTCGAAGGATTTTAATTGCCACTGGTCAACTTCAGTTAATTCAATTCATTCAATTAACAGAGAGAGAAGTCCAAACAGATTCGTAAATACACCAGTCACTGTTCAAGGTGGGACAATATCGGCTCTGCCGAAACCATCACCGTGGTTCACTGAACTTTCAATGATCAGCTCGCAACAGTATACATCACTAAATCAGGTTAAAAAGATTGACGTCGTACAGCTTCCAATACACATCACTGCTTGCGTGGCTTTATCGGCTGTCGAGGAAACATCATCCGGTTGCCTGTAAAAATTGTTCAGAGAAAAAAGAGCAATTTCTGTGTACAAAACAGACCTTGCCTTCGTTAAAATGTATGGGAACATCACATGCCCCCATGCATTAAATTAATCATAGACTTTGAAATTTTCGCATCAAGGCAAAAGATTGTTACTTTTTTGCCCTAGTCCGGAATTCCGACCTAGGACCAAAAATACCGGAATTCCGACCTAGGACCAAAAATACTAACTTTTTAGGCAAACCTTTTAATGTTTATTGCAAAATTTGGTTTAAAATTTTAGCAAAAATTTAGCAAAAAATTAAGCCTGAAAAATTTTAAGCCTGAATTTTCAGGTATACCTCTCCTGATGCGGTGTTTAAAAGAAAACTTACCTGAGGGTAATTCGGGCAATTTGATGATCCTGCCCCCTGTGTGGTGAGTAGACAAAATCGCTGAAATATACGAACCGCATAATGACGTCAAATTGCTGAAACGGGTCATCTTGGGCTTAAATGGGCGTTAATGTATGGCTTAAGGGGGATTAATGGGCCCCCTTTTAGGCTTGAAGATGTGTTAATGGGCTTGGGCCCATTTTCATCGCTTACTATAAGTAAGCTTTCAATGTTTCATTTGTTACTTTTCAAACTCTTAAACCTTCCAAAACACTCTGAACCCTCTATGCTAAAATATTGTCTCAGCTTTTCATTTGTTACTTTTCAAACTCTAAACCTTCCAAAAACACTCTGAACCCCAGCTAAAAATGTCTCAGCTTTCCGAGATCCCAGCTTCTGCCTATACACTGGAAATGAACACCCTGGGGGCGATTCCGAACATCCCGATTTTCGAGGGTGAGCGAGTACCGGTCAGCCGTAATGCCCTGACTCCCAGGACACGACCTCTTCAGCTCCTCCCGTTGCCGGGCACCGAGTTCCCGGTTCGTCATGAGACCGGCGCGATGCACAGTTTCCAGTCCGAGGTAAGTAAATGTGCACTTGAATTTCTTACTTTCGATTATGCGTTGTGGATGAATTAGTGCAATTTGTATACTGTCTGTGCGTCGGCAGTTGCGTCACGCATGAAGGAGTTGCGTGACGCAGCTGTTCCCATGTGAACAGTTGCGTGACGCAGCTGTTTTGCGTGAACAGTTGTGTGCACAACTGTTCGAAGCGGCGCGAACCTTAGCGCCTCTGAATCCTTTGAATTTGCCTCTTTTGCATATGTTAATACCTTATTTGCTGGCTTAGAATTGATTTCGCTTCCAGTGCGATGCATTTAGACCCTGAGAATGCATAAAAAAAGCACAAAATGAATGGATTGAACATAGGTTAGTTTCTGCCTTACCTTCGACAGTTACATCACGCAATTGTTCTGTGGAGGAACAGTTCCGTGACGCGACTGTGCGTCAAGGATGCAATGCCTGGAACAGTTGCATGGCGCAACTGTTGAGGTGCGTGACGCAGCTGTTAGTCCGAAGGCACAATTTTGGTAAGCTGCGTGACGCAGCTTGGTATACGCGTGACCCGGCTGTAGTTGCGTGACGTGGCTGTGTCTGGCCAGAAGCTTGAACATTCTATTTTCCTGCCATGAAAACAAAAATAAACAACAGTTAGCTTAATTCTTTATATGAATTGAAATTTTTCTTACACAGGTTGATCTGGGCAAGGCCTATACTGGCGGATCCTCCACCGATGCTTCAGCATTGCGGTTAGCATTCTTGGGATTTGTTGGACCCCCCCGATGCGGTCTGCGGTCCAGAGTCATTGCTGCTGGTTTCGGCGACTATGCTGCTGGGCTTCGCCGTACTCAGCCCTGATTTCCACCCGCCATGCGCTATGCGCTGATGGATCGGTGGAACGACTGCACTCATACATTCATTTTTGGCTTCCGAGAGATGACCCTGACTCCAGCCGACTATACTGCTATCACCGGGCTCGGGTTCGATGGCGCGGTCGCCCCTTTAGACGCTCGATACCAGACGGCCGCCCTGAGAGCTAAGCTTGTGAGGACCCTACTTGGTGTTACTACTCGCACCAGGTACACAGCTCAGGGGTGCGTATCCTATGAGGTGGTTTACAGATTCTGGGCCTAGCGGATTCGGACCAGATTAGCTGTTTGGAGGGAGTTACTTGAGGATGCCCGGCCTACAGCCCCTGTGTACACTAGAGAGGAGAGAGACCAGGCAGCACGGTCTTTCATTTTCTACCTTATCTCATCGCAGCTGCTGTGCACCTCCCAGAATAAGGGAGACCCTGCTGTGCTAATAAGGGAGACCCTGCTGTGCTGGCCTGTCTGTGGGATTTGGGCCGTGTGGGCTCATATGACTGGGCCTCTCTCGCCTTGGCTCACCTCTACCATGGTCTAGACGTATGAACCAGGGGTAGTGGTGAGTCTAACTGGCAGTTCCTCCGCCCACTCGAGGTAAAACACTTACTCCCTTAACTTTCCCTCCTTTATTTTCTCATTAGTCAGATTTATACTTAACTTGTTGAGATCTTGCTACAGGTGTGGGCTTACGAGTACCGGAGTTACCCTGGTGGTCCGGGAGGTGATGTTTCAGCTGATGCTCGGCGGATTCCTTAGTATCTGGCGCATCGCCACCATACCTTCTCCAGTTCCGAGGATCCACATTACTGGAGGTGCTATCTTAATGATAGGGCCTTAGATAGGGCCTTATCTGATGTAAGTGCAAAGAATTTTCTGAATAACATGCCTTCTTTTCTCTTTTACTGTGTATTCACTGACTCTTCTGTTTTGCAGCTCCTTCTGACTCCCTGGGAGGGGGATGCTTGGGAGGCCTATCCCGCTCGTACCGTGGCAGAGGCCTATACCCGGTCCAGGTTCTTGCTACAGGGTTACTGGTTAGACTGGTATTTCCTAGGGGAGAGGATATATGAGCTTCAGGTTGCCACGGCACAGAGGCGAGTGCCCGATGCTCCTCCTTGCCACATGTGCCGCCACATGTGCCTGTTAGAGGGTATGACCCCAGAGGACCTATTGGAGGAGTATGATGGCTCTCCTGCTGATATCCCTCTATCGGCTGGCGATTATGCCTCATACTTTTCTACCCGTCTGCAGGCCAGGTTACAGGAGGTTCGAGAGTACATTCAGGTGACTCTTTTGCCTTCAATTATGATTTTCCCAACTGTTTGGCCCAGCGACTAAGTGTATCTATCTTTGACCTGTTGCAGGATAGGAAGAAGCATCGAACCACCGCATACTACAGGGCACAGGCGGAGACAGAGGCGGAGGCGAATGCTCCGGCTGGACCTACAGGAGCCGTGTTAGGCGACGTCCCTTTGTGTTAGGCGATGTCCCTTTCCCTCCGGGCATGGAGGTGGCGCTGGACCCTGCTCTGGGCCTCGGGTTGGCCATCATCATCCCTGCTGACCTCAGGTAGGCTCCTCCACCACTGCAGCTGGATCCTGAGCATGCCACACACGTAAGTAGAAAAATAAATTCACTGAGTAAAAGATATTTTACCTGGATGAATCCTTATTGGATATCTTTCTATGCTTGCAGGTGCCTGCTCAGAGATACTAGGAGCTATACCAGAGGTTTGGCTTTGCTCGGTCATACATCGCCCGGCTCTATCCTGAGCTCCATGAGTATATTACTTTGCCTTTTTGTTTTTGTCTTGGCGTACCCCTCTGTACCTTTCTTGCTTTATGTTTCAACAGGGATCGGAGATGGGAGGCTGCGGAGCACCAGTCCCGCCAGTGCCACCACGTTACCCGACTCTAGGATGGAGGTCAATCACTCCGGACCAGGTGGTAGGTGGAGGGGGATTCCATTGGATTTCTCCGAGATGAGAGTGATGATTTGATGATGGTCTTCGCTCCCGACGCATCGCGCCCCGCCTCCACCCTCTCACGCCCACGCACGCTCTGGTCCCAGCCCCAGCCGGAGGCGACGTTAGCCGGCCTTCTCCGCTCTGACCATACTTTTTTGTGACATTTTTGTAGCTTGTAGGAATATATTTTCAGTTCTTTTTACATTTATTTTACAATATTATTTACATTTTCTTCATTACAACATTATTACTTTTGCTTTTATTACAGTATTATTTACATGTTTATTATTTACAATTTGTGAAACTTTATTCCCGCATAAGCAAAATAAGCACCCCACTTACTTGCAAAAGTGGGCCACCTCATTAGTGCTCAACCAACCAATTTATTGTAAACAAGGAAATAAAATAAAAATAAATAAGGAAAATAAAATAAGATAAGAACCAACCAGAAACAAAAAATGGAGCGTAATACTTACCTGACAGGGCGGTCCACTTGGTTAATGCAGACATAAAGGCTCAACCTGCTTATTGTAAGAGCTGTCCATCTTATTAACGCAGGCATAAATATTAACGCAGGCATAAATGCCCAACTACCGGAGTTGTCTATGCATAAATGCTCATCCAACCACCATCGACAATAAGTACTAGGTCAAATAATGATAGCGCCTCATTCACTAAACCCTTTCCGCTCCTAAAAGTAGAGGCTTCCCTCTGCGTCCTCTTTCACTCCCAGCATTCAAAACAACTCTGTTTCTTAAATAATCCTTTTCCATGGCTTTCAGAAACCAAGTTTCATCCTTCGTCAAATCCATTCCTGACTACTTGTGGCAGATTCACCCCATGAACCGACTCGCCTGGCTGAAATATTTCAAAGACTTAAAACCTGATCATAGTTTCCTGTCTTGGCTCGTCACGTACTTCAATCCCAATACCATGGTTTTCCAATTTGAAGATTCTGAAGTAACCCCGACCTATGAGGAAATGTGTGCTGTGATGGGTCATCACCCTGAACAAGATGAAATGAACAAGAAAATGAAACCTCCAGCTTTGCCCCCAGGGCCCTAGACATGATCTATTCAGAAGATATGCAGCCCTATGCCACGGTTTTAACCTTTCCTGAAAGGCATAGAACCCAGATTCAAGGCCTTCCTTGGGCTTTTCTGAATAGGGTTCGTCCATGGATTGCGAACCCCTCTTGGGGTTCGAGCTTTTGTTGTTTCCTGTTGCTGAATATGTATGCCATGAAGAATCGCTAACCTGGAGTTGGAGATTTCCGACTGCTGACAGTTGTTCGTGACATGCAAATGTATCGTCGCACTGTGTTCATGATGATCATGGGAGAGACAATGTGCTGGGTCAGGGATATTGCCCTTCATGACACCAACTTCAATGTTCACCATCGAGGGTGTCCAATGTTGTTGCAAGCCTGGGCTCTAGATAAGTTAAGCCTGATTCCTCCAGTCCCAACCCGTTTGATTCCAACCTATGGCCCTGCCAATTTTCGGCCTCGATCCTGAGGACAATTTGATTTTGGGGATGTTGACGCGTGTTTTTTATGCCCTTCCTGATCCAATGATGATACGAGGATGACGGGTTCATTATCATCTAAAAGTCTTTTAATCCAAGGAAATCGAAGGATTTTTTTTTTTTAAAAAAAATATTTAAAAATAATAAAATAATAAAAAATAATAATAAAACAAATAAATAAAAAAATAAAAGGGAATTGCTATCCATAGGTTGCATCATGCTTTGCAACTGTGTGATGCAGCTGTGCAGACATAAAAAAATTATATTAATAATATATTAATAAAATAAAAATAAAAATTAAAACACCCAACAAAAAAGAGGAAAGAGGGGAAAAACGCGTGCTACAGTAGCCGCTTTTTCCTTACTTTAAATAAATAAATATATATAAAAAATATAATAAAAATAAAAAAAAAAAGGGGGAAACGCGTAGCTACAGTAGCTGTGCTACTGTAGCACGCGTCCCCAATTGTCTAAACTACCTCTCTCAACACTCTCTCTGGGGCTCTCTCTCTCGGCTCCTCCTTCCTCTCTCTCCTCTCTCTCAACACAAACACTACTAAATAAATTATAATCTACAATTTTCTACTACACTTCAAATATTTCAAATTTCTCTCCAAAAAAATTCTTAATGAATTAATTTTTGAAGAGAAAATTGCTATTAAGATATTAATTTTAGGTGAATTAAATATAAAAAGAGAGAAAATAACAAAAAATAAATATAAAGAAAACACATTTTAAATCCTTGGAAACAAAGCTTTTAGGAATCTGATCCATTCACAAACCTCAATCTGAGTTGAGTATCAGGTAATTTCTTAACATTTTTTTACATATTCTTGTATTTTTATTATTTTTATGCTTTTAGTTAATTTATGTTTCTTTAAATTATGTCTATTTATCATTTGGTAATTTTTATATTTTCCTTAAGTTAGATTGTATTTTCTTTTTACGCACTTTATTACTATTCATCATACTGACATTATATATTTTATCCGTACGAATTTATTAATTTTTGGTTGATGCAAAAATATAATTAAACTTAAAAAAAAATGAAAAAATTTAAAATAATGAGTTAAAATATTGAGTAATTAATTATGTATGTTTATTTTTATTAGTTTATGAATTTAATTTTTGATTCAATTTTATATATATATTTTATGGATCCGATTTGTACCCGCCTTGAACCACTAGGCAAGAGCGGGTATTTTATTTATTTGATTTTATTTCTTCGGTTTGTTGCCGCCCTTTAAACCATAAGGCAAGAGCGGGTAATTTATTTAATTCCATTAATATTTTTGATTCGGTTTGTCGCCCGCCTTTGCAACCATAAGGCAAAGAGCGGGTCTTTTATTTTATTTTGGTTTAATTGCTTTGATTTAAATT